>SKCR01030373.1:0-31743 GCA_019454045.1 Zanthoxylum bungeanum | reverse complement strand
TGTAGGTTATCCTAGGGATACCATAAGTATAGTACTTATACAACTCACAAGAGAACAATGTAATTGTTGCTCGCCATGCGGTTTTCCTAAGAGGAATACCGATATGCAGTGGTAAGTGGGAGGATAGTAAAAACTCGATGAAAATTGGAGTAATACTATTCCTGGCGCCGAATCTTAATGGAACATAATAGTTCATCAAGGATGAAACTATACCAGTAATCTTCGAATACACAAGAACCGCGTATGTCGGAGAGAGTCAGAAAACAACCTGGGGTATGGGTTTCTGATCTCACCTCATAAAGATGTCAATCTTATTGAGGTATACCAACTGACTACGTATGAGGAAGTGATACAAGGTGTCGACTCCCTAATTATGGAAAAGTACCATGATCCGAAATGGATTCCATGTATATCAACTTAGTTTGGACACTAGTTGTTGTAGCGCAAGGCATTGTGCCTATTGTTAATATCAGTCTTCAAGGAAGACATACATGGATGGCAACATACCAACGTATAAAGCTAGGCTTTTAGCGGAAAGGTATCGTTATCAACATTGTGTCGATTACGATTCAACCTTTTACCTGTTGCCACGGTAAATCCATTTGGATAATGTTTGCTAACGCTGCATGTTTCATTATGAAATATGACAGCTTTGCGGGAAATCGCTTTCCTGAAAAGGAAACTTTTGGAGGATGTTTACAACATCCTGTCGGTTTTGTTTTCGTACCAAAACTAGCAAACAAGGTTTGCAGGTTATTCGATCCATGTTTGGATTGAAGCAAGCATAGAGTTCTTGGAATTATCGTTTTGATGTAATCATAATAGTTATGATTTAATTCAAAACGAAATGATTCTTGTGTATATAAGGAGGTTAGTGGGAGCGCACTGACAATAATGTCCTATAAATAATGATAATATGTCATTTCTTGGAAATGATATTCCATAAAACTATCGGTGAAAGCTTAGGTTTCGAGAAAATTCTCTATAGAATTCTTGTGAGAAATAACTTTTATTCTAGAATAAAGATCTACTTGGATAGATAAAAGTTGTTGAAACTCTCCGAGAACTCGTACATTGAAAAATGTACGCAACCTGGTGTCTCATACGCTTTGAGCATATGGATTCACAAACAGGCCAATCCAAGTGATAGTCACTGGATTGATGTTAAGAACATCCGTTAGTATCTTAGAGAACTAAGGATGATGTCTTAAACTATGGAGATGGAGAACTTGAAGTGACTGTGTTCACTACTGCAAGTTTCCTAACCGGTAAAGACGACTGTAAGTCGCAAACGGTACTATACAATTTGTGTAACGGAACAGTGAGCTGGAAATCCTCCAAGCAAGATATTGTTACCGAATAAACAACAAATGCGGGTTATTGCTGCAGCTGAGGCAGCAATAGAAGCCTTCTGGGTCGATACAAAATCTAATTAGATTAGATATAGTTCTGTTAGCAGCTGAGCTAGGCTGCAGCGCAGGCTAAAGAATTAATGGTCTCATCAACGATCCAGATACATACTTCGATATTCATCTGATTCGTTCAGATCATACATCGTGGCGATGTGATGATCGAATAAATCGCATCAGATGATAATCATGCAAATCCGCTGACGAAAGCCTTTTCTCAGCAATTTGAGCCAACCGTACATAGTTCGGGTGTTAGACACTCGAGTGACTGGCTATAGGCCAAGTGGGAGATTGTTGGACAATTATGACCCATAGCGTCACTATTTGTACAGATCATGGTGTTGTTGTACAAATTAACTATGTGACAAAGGAGATTGCACTCTTATCATTTGTGATTAGATCACCAAGATGTATAAATGATAGGAGGTCTATATGATTTGTTCCTGGATTGAGAATGATATGAGACAGTATCAATCCACGAAGGATAAATCATTAAATATCCCTAGTCAGAGTATTATCGAGATTGGACATCGATAAATACGTAAAAGACTAGTATTACACTTGTTCGCGTTGTGGGGGCACAAACGGCATAGTTCTCATATATTTGGGTATATGATACTCATGCAAGTGTAATAGGAGGTTGTGTTTTACCGATGGTACGGGAAATAGCTTCGCTTTGGATAGACCCCCTCGGAATTCCATTGGTAGTATGACTATGTGTCTATGGAAGTCCGAAATCAGGGTAGGTGTATTTGGTCTTAACCTGAGACTTGCACCGCTAATACTTGCGACAATCAATATACTTTGGTTTTGGTCGTCCAGGGTTTTAACCAGTTTCTGTGTACGCCTCTTCTGGGTATATCGAGAATCATAGTGTGTTAGGTGTGATGTCAAGACGGAAGTATCACTCCAGGCATATGGAGATGATGATCGCGTAGGGATACATAACTGGTTCTCTAAAGGTTGCAACCATCGGGATAATATGACTTGGTCATGATATCCGATATAAAGAGACTAGTTGCTCGTAATCCGATATATGTTTCGTATGGGGCAGACATTGTACCAGCCCCAGGCCTTGCATGTGATCATCCGATACTGGATCGAAATACGCAATACTACGTATACTACGCTGATATAGATCCTTAATTCCTGTAAGGATATTTCTGGAGAATTGGGTAGGCATGGCGTTTTGCTAGAATCCAACATTGTCTTGTAAATCGGTATAAACGTAGTACTAGGTACTTACGTGTCGGATAGTCCGACGACCGAATTTACTGCCATATATCTGGGGATCTCATGGGTCGCTTCGCGAAGATTCACCGATGACGTATGACTCGCACTTTTAATTAATCTGGGATTAATTAGATGAGAGAGAAAATTAATTTGGGATTATTGCGGAGATATTTTATCTGGGATAAATATCATTTAAAGAGAGAAAACGATTAATTTGGAATTAATCGATAAATTAATATTTCGATATATTAAACGAAATTGGATTTCGACGCGGAATTAAAATTAGATTTTAATTCGGGCGAACGAATTAATTTAGAATTAATTCGTTAGCGACGTGAATAGTGACTTTGCTAGGCGTAATCATTTAATTGCATCGCAATGGAAAATTCGTTAATTTGGAATTAGCGAACCCAAGCTCGGGATTATTTACGAGCGCATTCGTATTTCGAATTTGAGTGCGGCACGCAAGTCAAATCAAGCGTCAAATCGCTAGTCACATCAAGTGTCAAATCACATGTCACTTTGAGTGATGTGACCATTGATTGATTGAATGTTGTGACTTGATGGGAGTGGTTGGAAAGCTTTTTGAAAGCTTGATTGACATTTAATATATTTAAATGTTTGGTATTTGTTTTGATTTTTGGAAATCAATTAATTGATTTTGTAAAAAAAAACAAAATGTATTTGATACACTTTTTTCCCACCAACCATCACAACTCTTCTCTCTCTCAATTCTTCTTCTCTCTCACGCCCATGGAGGGCATTTTTTCCCCATTGGTTTTTGGCAGCTCACTGCCGAGAGCCAAGAGGAAAAATGGGAAGCAAAAGTCACGATTTTGTGGCAAAATCGGGAGTGCTAGCACACCTACGAAGTCATGCGAATATGATAGGGAAGTCCACCCATGAGCTTGGAATCATTGACGAAGCTTGGAGCTTGATGTAGCTCACCCAGGCGATTCTTGGAAGACCAGAAACTGCCCACTGCCGAATGCCAGTGTAAAGAGGAGGCAGAAAATTTTTATTGCCTCGCGCGTCGCTCAATCGATCGATGTGAGTATTCCGCAATCCGTGATGTATTCTCATGTTTATTTCTTGCTTGATAATCGATCCTCGGGGCCGTAGAAATCCAACATAGGTAACAACATGGCTTGACAATATGGAACATTTATTTGGCAATGTTTATAGTTTATAAATGTGAAGTATGGTATGCAAGTTATGAATTTGGTAATGGTATTGATTAGTTGTGTATGGAGTCATAATAGCAATGGATTAAGAATTGTGAAAATGTTAATGTATATAACTTTATGAGATGTGTGAGTAATGATATGAATAAGCTGCAGATGAATGTTTTTATAATGATAAAGTATAATAGTTTGAGTATGAATATATGATGTTATGTGTGTATGACACATTAGACTGCATATGTTTATAAGATCGTGACAATTTATAGTGAAAGTGAACTTGGTTGCTGTATGCAAAGTATATTAAGAATAGAGTAAGTATATGTTGATATAGAACTGAAATTCAGAATTGTTTGTATGTGCTGACGGGTATAGCAGTAAAATGAGTAAGTGAATAAGCATAAAATTGAAGTCAGTGATTAATGTTTATAGATGTAAGTTGTAGAAGTGTTAATGCGTGTTAACTTGAGCACGTATGATGAAAGTATATAAGGAATAGAATACATACATCATTAATTTGTAGGAATGCATGAACATATGCATGAACATATATGATAATAGGAGATAAGCATATAAGAAAGCATGGCAATGGTAAGTGGAAGTATAAGAAATGTATATGCATATTTGGGTATTATGATTTTCAGATGTTGAGTTAAAGTTAAGAATGTAAATCATAAAGAAAAGTTTCAGATGCTTTTGAAATAAACGTATTTCAGAAAATGTTTCTTACAGTTTGAGATACAAAGCATGAGTTTTATATTTTCGGGGCATGAGGTAAAAACTCACCCCAGTATATAACTTGAGAACAGTTGGAATTGACGGATATATGAGACATGTGCACATGTAGAGCCAGGATGACGGCTTAGGTTCTTGTACCTGGACTCTAGTTCAGATCTTGGTAGTAGTGTTAGACAATATGACCCATAGCGTCACTGTTTGTAAAAGACATTGTGTTTTTGTACAAAATTAACTATGTAGTAATGAAATTGCCTTTTACCATTTCGTAATTTATTTACTCTGATATATAAATGGTAGAAGTCCTTATGATTAGTTCCGGATTGAGATGATATGAGACAGTATCAATCCATAAAGGTTTAATCATTAAATATCCCTAGTCGTAGTATTATCGAGACTGGACATCGATAATGCGGGAATAGACTAGTATGCACTTGTGCGCATTGTGAGGGCATAACGGCACAGTTCTCATATGTTTAAGTATTGGATACTTATGCAAGTGCGATAGGAGGTTGTGTTTTACCGATGGATGGTATGGAAAATAGCTTCGCTCTGGATAGACCCCACGGAATCCCATTGGTAGTATGTATATGTGTCTATGGGAGTCCGCTTCAGGGTAGGTGTACTTGGTCTTAACTTGAGACTTGCATCGCTAGTACTTGCGACAATCGGTAAACTTTCGTTTTGGTCGTCCAGGGCTTTAAACAGATTCTGTGTGCGCCTCTTCTAGGTTTATTGAGAATCGTAGTGTATGGATGTGATGTCAAGATGGAAGTATCACTTCAGACATATGGAGATGATGATCACGCAGGGATTCAGAACTAGTTCTCTATAGTGTTGCAACCATCGAGATAATATGACAAGGTCATGATTATCTGATTCAAAGAGACTAGTTGCTTGATTATCGATATGTGCTTCGTACGGGGCAGACATTATTCCAGCCCCAGGCCCTGCACGTGACATCAGATACTGGATCGCTATATGTAATACGACGTATACTACGCCTGACATAGATTATATATTCCAGTAAGAATATTTCTAGAGAATTGCGTAGGCACGGTGCTTTGCTAGAAGCCAACCATGTCTTGTAAATCGGTAAGCACGTGGTACGATGTACTTACTTTATCGGATAGTCCGATAACCGGATTTACTACCAACATATCCAGAGATCTCTTGGGTCGCTTTCCAAAGATTCACCGATGACAATTGACTTAAATTAGAATTAATCTGGGATTAATTAGAGAGAGAAAATTAATCTGGGATTAATTTGGGCTTTATTTAATCTGGGATTAAATGTGTTCGGTAGAGAGAGAACACGATTAATTTGGAATTAATCGGTGTGAAATAAATTTGATAGTTAAATTTGATTTTTCTATTTAATTTATTCGAATGGGTCTAAAATTAATAAATCGGATATATTAATATGAATTGGATTTCATTACGAAATTTAAGTCGGACTTTAATACGAACGAAGAATTAATTTAGAATTAATTCGTAATCGACGTTCGTAATATATTTGCGAGGCATCGTTATTTAATTAAATTAGATTTAATTATTTAGCGACGAAAGTTCGTTTAATCGGATTAAACGGAACAAGCCGCGGCAAATGTTCGTAGAGATATTTGAGTTTGAATTCAAATAGTGGGGCTCACTTCACATGTGTGGTAGGTGGAGGGTAGTTGGCATTTATGCCAAGCCACCAACCACCCAACCACCTTGTAATGGTTTTGGTAAAACCATTTACCCAACTACCAAGTTTTGGTGAAAAGGGTTTTACCAAAAGTAAATCTCTACATCATTTACACATATTGAACAAAGGAAAAACCCTAGACTACTCTCCTTTGGGCGTGAGCTTCTCCTCTATCTCTCTTTGGATTTTGTTTCAAATCAACAAAGCTAGCACTTAAGCAAGTCAACAAAGGTGATAGGGAAACATCTTCAAGAGTTGGAATCATCACTCAAAGCTTGGATCTTGGAGATCTTCTCAAAAATTTCCGTTCGTTGTAAGTATTTCCGCAACTTATAATGATCTTAATCACTTGTTTTCATGCTTATTAGATCCTTGGCATGTTCTAGGAACACTAACAATGGTATCATGAGCCAATTTTAAGCATGAAAATTTCTAGGGTTCTTGAACCTAAAATTTGGGGGGGTTTATGTTTTGAACATGATTTTATCAAATTGATGCTTGAGTATGCTTAGAATATGATAACTTTGAGTTATGCATGATTACATTTGAAATATAATGATTGAATCAAAAATAAAAAAAATTTCTTAGTGTGGCCGAATGCATAAGGCAGTGAACTGCACTGTTTTGATTTTTTTGTAACATAAAATGATGTGTTTAAATGCATGTTGAAATGTTGATTGTTGGTTTGATTGGATTAGAATCAAAGTCAATAATGTTTATGTTAAAATCAAAGAGCATGTTGAGCATGAAATGATAAAATTGGATTCAATTTGTGTTGAGCATGAAATGATGAATTTTAGCTTCAATTGTGTTGAGCATAAATTGTTGGATTAAGCATGATTAATTAAGTTAATTGGTATTTTGGAAATATTGAGTTTAATTAATTAATCATGGCTAATACACTTTAATTATAATAATTATAATATTTGGAATTTTAAAATTATAATAATTGGCCTTTAAAGTTTATTGGGCTAAAAGTGTGTATTTGGGCTTAATGGGCTTGGTTTGACCAAGTTTGGTTTGGACTTTTGGATTGGATTCAATTGGGCCCAAAACCAATTCCATAAAGTCCAAATACATCACTTGGCCCTTTAAAGAATTTAATTGGGCCTAATGGGCCTAAATTGATTTGTTGGCAATATGGTGATTCCTATTGGGCCTTGTCATTTGGGTTTGATCCATTATGGCCAAAGCCCATGCCTTAAGAATCAATTAAAAGCTCATTGGACTTTAATTAAAAGGACATTGGATGTTATTGGGCCTTTGAGACCCATAAAGATTGGATTTGGAATCCAAGTCTTTAAGGCAAATAAATAAGTGTAAATATTTAATTTGGAATTAAATTGGAATTAGTATTGAATACAATAAATTGGATCTAAAGTTGTAGTTCAAAATAATTCAAGAATACTTACTTTGAGTATTTATTCTTAAACGAGTTTGACTCGCGCAAATCAAATCGTTATTTGAACATTGGATGATCATTAATTCAAAGATTAATTAATTGGATTAGATTGATTGAATAACATGTTTTGTATGATTACATGAATGTGTTGTATGAATAATGTATATCGGGGATATTAGAAGGGCGGAGGGCAATTTTGGAAATTGTAATAAATTTATAATTTATTAAATTGGACTTGCGTGTTCAGCCTTTTATCTCCTATTCTTTGTATTTCTCTTCTCACCAATTCCCCTCAATGTAAATGAGGTTTCTTTATTGTATTATGTTATTGGCTAGTAGTTAGAATAGTTCTAGCCGGGGAGAGCAAAGGGAGTGATTTGTTCTAGGAACAATTTGTGACATATCCATCCGCATATCATTATTAATTTACTATTTGCGATTTATGATGTTTATAATCATGCTTAAGGGTGTATGATGAGACCTTAACAAAGATAATAAATTGGTTGCCAATTTACGCGAAAAACCCTCAACACATATTAAGCGTTTTTTCCTTCCGTTGAGTGATTCTTACTCAAGATCCAAAGTTGGCATTGGTTTGTTGGCCAAAGTCAAGACCTTTATCAATTGCGGATGTGTTTGAATCATGAGAGTTTTGTCCCGGACACGCTCAATTGAGTCGTTTTCCTAGGCGTAGAGTTTCAGATACATCTTTTCAGAAGTTTTAGAAAGTGTTTTCAGATAAAAGAAGAACCTGTTTTTCAAGAAAGTTTTCAGAAAGACGGAAAAGAGTTTTCATAAAGTTTAAAAAAAACATATTCTAAAAGTATAGCATGTTAAAGTAATGGATAGTTTACAAGTCATGCATATTAATGATATATTCTAATAATCATTTGAGATGCATATAGTTGATATTAATGCATGATAGCATTATTATGTTTATATGTGTATATGATTGATGTTTGTATGAGTGGTATGTTTACGTAGGAGGAACCTTTTCTGAATAATAGTGTATGACAATATGATTATATATACCTGTATACATGGTTGATGAATGTTTGATAGAAAGAATATTTTATAATTTCGATTTGATGATATTTCAATGAAATAAAAGAAAGATAATTATAATAAATGCCTGAGCTAGATTAGCAAATAGTGAGTAGGTAAATATTGAGATATCAGAGTAGCGCAGCGAAAAAGTGATGAGACTTGATTTAGTGGATAATGATATAAAACTTGATGTTTCTATTATGGATGTTGAAATGTAAACAAGAAAAACATTATTTAAAATATATGTATAATAGATAGACAAGATTGGTAGCAAGTAATATATTTGTAAAATGGATAAGAGTTATATAGTTAATTCAGACTTTGTAAATATATGAATGGCTTCATAGACAGCTCATGTTAATATAGAAACAGAATTCAGATTTTGTGTGTGTTTGCAGCTCAAGGTATGAGCATAGTTACTTATTGAGTCTGTGACTCACTATCCAACAGTGTTTGAGTTTTGTAGGTTGGTGACCAGATCGGTCGACCATGGGTATCAGAGTTTGAGAAGTCGGATAGCGGTGTTGCAGTCAGCCAGTCACCAGGTCTTGGGCGTATAAGAGTCAAGTCGTTTATAAGTTTAGATGTAAAGAATTTTAAGTTGAATAGATTGAGCTGTAAAGGTTTATTCATATGCATTTTCGGGTAAGGAGCCAAATTGTATTATGTCTTGAGTTCATCATTTCAATATCATGTTATGTGTTGGGCCCTATAGGTTACATAATTTTGACTTTGCATAGACATGTTGTCTAGAGGTGCTTGACTTTGATCCAGGTTGCATGATTTTTAGAGAGGTCATGCCGAAATTTCGTCAGAATCAGAGGCTTATGGAGGCAGGATTAGCTTGTCCTGCCGGTAGCATCTCCGGTAGCGGGAGGGATGTTACAGAGATGGTATCAGAACAAAGGTATAGAGTGTCGGTGACTGCAGCTGCTGGCTATTCGACTATCTCAGTAAGTATATGTTTGTTTAGACCATATCTGTCCCTGCTTGTTAATTGGTTTCAGTATTCACAGGTTAGGATTCGATGACGAATCCTATATAAGGAGGGGTGAATGTAACAACCCGGGTTATTTTAGCGTGCTGCGTAAATTTTATTTTCGCGTGTATAGTCGTGCCCGAGCGCGAGGTTATTTTTACAGTAAAATGGGAACTTTTTCGTGGAATTAATTACAAGTTTACATTAATTAATTTGAGGGGTGAAATTGTAAATTTTCAAACTAGAACAAAAAAAAATAATCCTAGATATTTCTGCACCCACACACGTGTTACACACATTACACACACTCACGCAGAAAACAGAACAGAATGGAGAAGGAAAGTCGAGAGAGAGGGAAGCCGAGAGAGAGGGAAGCCGAGAGGGAGAGAGTGAAGCCGAGAGAGAGGGAAGCTGAGTGAGAGGGAAACCGAGAGAGGGAAGGAAATCCGAGAGAGAGGGGAAGCCGAGAGAGATGAAAGAAGCAGAATCGAAGGAAGAAGAAAATAGGGATTCTGAAATTTGAGCTCTTATTCCATTCATGGATGTAAATAGTAAGTACACTATGGCTATGATTTCCTTGGGTTTGATTGATTTTGTTATTTAGGTTTTATGATGATTTTTGAAAATTGGGTAAAGTAAGGAGTTTGAATAATGTGAAGAGTGATTTAGACTTGTAATTTAGCGTGAAATTAGAAGAGATTAACAGGATAAAGAAATTAAAATTTGGGAAAAAATTGAGCAGTAACCCTAGAATTTGGGAAATTTCTGGAGTTAGGGTATAAACTTATCAAATGATCAAATTGCAACTTCAGTAAGTATGTAATGAAATATTTGTGTGTCTCTTTGTGAAAATAAAAATTTGAAACTAAGACTGTGACAGTGATGAGAAACGTGGTGGAAGTGGCATGAGCCGAAGTAGCGGTAATGGTGACAGCAGAATAGTAGTATAGAATTAGTCGTACTTGGAGTTGGTTGAATTTGTGAAAGTACTTTAAAATAATAGGATAAATAAATAGGAAAAAGTGATGAGATGGAAAGATGAATTCAAAAGGAACAAATGGCATCGTAATTGAATAAAATCAATAACGTTAAGAACAAGTGAATTAAATTAGTTATGTATAGGTTTATAGTTGTAAAAATGGTTGAGTAACTTTATATGATGAATAAGAGATTTTGATTGAAGCATGAGATATGGAGATTAAAGTAATAACACATAATGAATCTAAGTAAACTTGATAATTGAGTATGAATGCAAGTTTAGGTAACAACATGGTTTGACAATATGGGACATTTATTTGGCAACGTTTATAGTTTATAATTGTGAAGTATGGTATGTAAGTTATGAATTTGGTAATGGTATTGATTAGTTGTGTATGAAGTCATAATAGCAATGGATGAAGATTTGTGAAAATGTTAATGTATATAACTTTATGAGATGTGTGAGTCATGATATGAATAAGCTGCAGATGAATGTTTTTATATGATAAAGTATAATAGTTTGAGTAAAGTGAGTAAGTGAATAAGCATAAATTGAATAAGCATAAAATTGAAGTCAGTGATTAATGTTTATAGATGTAAGTTGTAGAAGTGTTAATGCGTGTTAACTTGAGCACGTATGATGAAAGTATATAAGGAATAGAATATATACATCATTAATTTGTAGGAATGCATGAACATATGCATGAACATATATGATAATAAGAGATAAACATATAAGAAAGCATGGCAAGGGTAAGTGGATGTATAAGAAATGTATATGCATATTTGGGTATTATGATTTTCAGAAGTTGAGTTAAAGTTAAGAATGTTTTTGAAATTCAAAGTGTTTTAAAGAAAAGTTTCAGATGCTTTTGAAAGAAACGTATTTCAGAAAATGTTTCTTACATTTTTGAGATACAAAGCATGAGTTTTATATTTTCGGGGCATGAGGTAAAAACTCACCCCAGTATGTAACTTGAGATACAGTTGGAATTGACGGATACATAGGACATGTGCACATGTAGAGCCAGGATGACGGATTAGTTCGTGTACCTGAACTCTAGTTCAGAGCTTGGGTGGTAGCATAGATTCGCACCCCCAGTTCTACTTTGTGGCTACGTCTAGTTGAGTCGTTCTCCTGGGAGTAGAGCACAACGTCCAGTTGAGTCGTTTTCCTGGACGTAGAGCAGTACCATTTTCAAGTTGCTCAGTTGAGTCATTTTCCTGGGCATAGAGTACCACCAGTTTCAAAGACCCTTGAGTTATTCCCGGACACGCTCAGTTGAGTCGTTTTCCTAGGCGTAGAGTTTCAGATACATCTTTTCAGAAGTTTTTAGAAAGTGTTTTCAGATAAAAGAAGAACTTATTTTTCAAGAAAGTTTTCAGAAAGTTAGAAAAGAGTTTTCATAAATGAGTGTTCAAAAAGTTCTTAAAATAAAAAAACATATTCTAAAAGTATAGCATGTAAAGTAATGGATAGTTTACAAGTCATGCATATAAATAATATATTCTAATAATCATTTGAGATGCATATAGTTGATATTAATGCATGATAGCATTATTACGTTTATATGTATATATGTTGATGTTTGTATGAGTGGTATGTTTACGTATGAGGAACCTTTTGTGAATAATAGTGTATGACAACTTGATTATATATACATGTATACATGGTTGATGAATGTTTGATAGAAAGAATATTTTATAATTTTGATTTGATAATATTTCAATGAAATAAAAGAAAGATAATTATAATAAATGCTCGAGCTAGATTAGCAAAGAGTGAGTAGGTAGTATTGAGATATCAGAGTAGCGCAGCGAAAACGTGATGAGACTTGATTTAGTGGATAGGGGTATAAAACTTGTTGTTTCTATTATGGATGTTGAAATGTAAACAAGAAACAATATTTAAAATATATGTATATAGATAGAAATATTGGTAGCAAGTAATATGTTTGTAAAATGGATAAGAGTTATATAGTTAATTCAGACTTTCTAAATATATGAATGGCTTCATATACAGATCAGGTTAATATAGAAATTGGATTCAGATGTTGTGTGTGTTTGCAGCTCAAGGTATGAGCATAGTTACTTACTGAGTCTTGTGACTCACTATCCAACAGTGTTTGAGTTTTGCAGGTTGGTGACCAGATCGGTCGACCACGGGTATCAGAGTTTGAGAAGCCGGATAGCGGTGTTGCAGTTCAGCCAGTCACCAGGTCTGGGCGTATAAGAGTCAAGTCGTTTATAATTTTAGATGTAAAGAATTTTAAGTTGAATAGATTGAGCTGTAAATGTTTTTGTTCATATGTTTTTTCGGGCAGGAGCCCAATTGTATTATGTCTTAGTTCATCATTTCAATCTCATGTTATGTGTTTGGGCCCTATAGGTTGCATAATTTTGACTTTGCATAGACAGGTTGTCTAGAGGTGCTGACTTTGATCCAGTTTGCATGATTTTTGGCGGACGTCATGCCGAAATTTCGTCAGAATCAGAGGCTTATGGAGGCAGGATTAGCTTGTCTCCTGCCGGTAGCTCTCCGATAGCGGGATGTTACACGAATACTCTAGTTGCGATACGCTTGAGCCAGTGTTCTTTGATAATTGAAGAGTTAGGTCTACCAGAGTTCTAGCCACATTTAGATCTCCTTTATTATTTTTCTCAAGTATCTTCTCACATAGTGAGTCTGAGATAATATACTTTTCTGATGTTCTATAAATCTTAATTCCTAAGATCACATGATTCACATTAGCAACTCCTAAATCTTTCATATCCAATTTGTTGGTTAATACTTTCTTGGTAGACTGAATCATCTCATGATTACTATCAATTATCAGCATATCGTCTACGTAGAGACACACAATGACATATCCTTTTTGAGTTGATTTGGTGTACACACACTTATCACACTCATTGATTTTGAATTCACTTGACAACATCTCTTTGTCAAATTTTTCATCTCATTGCTTATGTGCTTGTTTTAATCCGTATAAGGATTTTACAAGTTTGCACACCTTTTATTCTTGTCCAGGAACATTGAAACCTTTTGATTGTTCCATGTAAATCTCTTCATCTAGTTCACCATTTAAGAATTTCGTCTTTACATCCATTTGATGTATTTCAAGACCAAATATAACTATTATGGCTATGAGCAATCTTATTGACGTGATCCGAGTCACTGGTGAATATGTGTCAAAGTAATCAATGCCTTCTTTTTGTCTATAACCTTTTATGACAAGCTTTGCTTTGTATTTATCTATTGATCCATCTGGTTTCATTTTTCGTTTGAATATCCATTTGTAGCCCATTGACTTACAACCTGGAGGAAGATCAACCAACTCTCAAGTATGGTTTTGTATGATGAAATCAATCTCACTATTAATAGCTTCTTCCACAAGGTGCCTCTGACGAAGACATTGCTTATTTATTGCTTTGAGGCTCATTTTCTAACAAGTATGTCAGAAAATCGGGACCGAATGACTTAGATATTCTAGCTATTTTACTACGTCTAAGTTCAATTGTCTCAATATTTTCACGTTGATCTGACTCTTGGTCAACCTGATCACTATCTTTGACAATATCAATAGTTATTTTGAGAGACTGTTCTCTATCTTTCTTTACAAGGAAATATCTCTTCAAAAAATATTGCATTCCTTGACTCAATTATCATATTCGAATTGATGTCAGGAATCTCAGACTTGTGTACCAAGAATCGATACGCACTACTGTTGCGAGCATATCCAATGAATATACAATCAACAGTTTTGAGTCCTATTCTAACCTTCTTAAGTTTAGGAACCATTACTTTGGCAAGACACCCCCACACTTTCAGATATTTGTAGGAAGGTACATGACTTTTCCTCAACTATATGGTGTATTGTACAATTTTCTGTAAGGAAGCTTGTTCATAACGTAGTTGGCGGAAAGCAAGGCTTCCCCCCACAGGTTTTGGGGTAAACCAGAGCTTGTCAACATGGCGTTCATCATTTCCTTCAACGTTCAATTTTTGCGTTCAGCAATCCCGTTTTGTTGAGGCAAATAAGAAGCAGTAGTTTCGTTAATAATTCCATGATTGGAATAATATTCACCAAATGGTGACACATATTCACCACCTCTATCACTCCTGATTATTTTGATTTTCTTGCCAAGTTGATTTTCAACTTCGTTCTTATAGTATATAAAGCTCTCAATAGCTTCATATTTGCTCCTCAGCAAATACACATAACAGAATCTTGTGTTATCATCGATAAAAGTGACAAAGTACTTTTTAACGCCTCTTGTTTGCACAATATTCATATCACACACATCATAATGTACAAGTTCCAAGGGTTCAGAACTTCGTTCTATAGAATGAAATGATGCTCTATGCATTTTTGCTCCAACACATGCCTCACATTTATGTTGGTTATCAATTGCAAATTTAGGTATAAGGTCCATGTTAATTAATTTACGCATTGTATCATAATTAACATGTCCTAACCTCTCATACCATACATTTTGTGACTCAACAATATAAGAGGAAGTTGTAGCTTTATTATTAGCACTGTGTCGATTGACAGTCATTACATTGAACTTGAAAAGGCCCTCAGTGAGGTATTCTTTTCCTACATAGACATCATTTTTGGTCAATACAAACTTGTCATAAACAAATACCAGCTTAAAGCCATTCATGCTAAGGAGAGAGCCCGAGACCAAGTTCTTCCGAATATCAGGAATATGCAAAATATTCTTCAATGTAAGCTCTTTTTCGGATGTCATCTTTAGAACCATTGTGTCTTGTCCAACCACTCCAGAGGTAGATGAGTTTCCCATTGTCAGATGATCGCCACCTTCAACCTTCTAATACGAGGAAAACATCTTGCTATCGGCACTGATATGACGAGTAGCCCTAGTGTCTACCCACCATTCTCTCGGATTCCCAACCAAGTTGGCTTCTGTTACAACAGCTGAGAGGTTCATTTCTGAGATCTCATCAGTTAGCTGTTCATCTTCAGTGACATAGGCCTCAATTTTCTTTTCTGGCCTTTGTCCTGAAACTAATTATTTCTGCAGTCCGTTGCCATATAACCACTTTTTCCACAGTTGTAGCACTTCCCCTTGAACTTCTTGTTAGCTTGGGAAGAATCAGCTCCACTGTTTTTTCTCTTTTTGCTACCCTTTACACTGTCGACGATGTTAGCCTTAGACTTCATAGTCTTGTAGCTAGCCTTCTCGGACTTCCTGTTGTCATCTTCGATCCTCAATCGAACTCTGAGGTCTTCAAGGCTCATCTGTTTCTTTTTGTGTTCGGATAGCTCCTAAAGTCATTCCATGATGGAGACAACTTTTCAATGATTGTGGAAACTTGAAACGTCTCACAGAGTTTCGATCCTTCATCCAATATTTCATGAATGGTGAATTTTAGTTCACCCAATTAAGACATTACCGTTCTTGAATCTACCATTTTCTAGTTCAGGAACCTACCCACGACAAATTTCTTTTGCCCAGCATCCTCGGTTTTTTTATTTCTTATCGAGAGATTCCCAGAGAATCTTCACAGAATTCATGCCTCGATACACATTGTACAGGGTATTGTCAAGTCCTCCCAAAAGATAGTTCTTGCACAAGAAGTCGTCTGACGACTATGTCTCTTCTCGCAGTTGCTTGACTGTTTCTATTTCTCCCTCTACAGAACCCGGAGGATCTTTGAGGTACTTAGCCAACTGCAGATTTATCAGGTATAACAACATTTTGCTCTGCCACTTTTAAAGTTTGCTCCACCAAACTTTTCCGATTTTTCTCCATGAGCGACCGGTACTGTGATATTTTCGCTAGCCATGTGTAACTGGAAAAACCAACAGCGATCAATAAGTCTACAAAAGATAAATTGTACAATGATCAACGAATGATCTTGTTCAAGTGATACACCAAGTACCAACTTGTTGTTATATTGGACAGTAGTATCAATTAACACAAGTCCTTGAATTTACGACTAAGGCTTCTTATGATAAGTAAATAAAGGAATATTCCTAGAGGACCGGGGGGTCTGGAGTAACCACTTAAATCCTTGACCACTTAGGCTCTTATCGCTTTTTTGACAGAATATTCTTTAAACATTTCCTCAATATAATCTCTTAGGCATTCAAACTTAGTATTACACATTTAATTTCACAATACAATGTGTGTGTATATATATATATATATGTGTGTGTGTACATGTGTATTAATCAACCAAGATTGGATAGAATTACTTGTATAAGATGACACTTTTAATTCTCAACCAAGTATGCAACACACAATTAAATTTCAAATTTATCACTATGTGTATGCTTGTGATAATTGAACACCTTAATATTAACTTAAATCTATACTACCAAGTTTATTGTAATACATTAAATGATTTAACTAAGTTGATATTATGACAATATAATTTAATCTAAGCCTTTTTTAATCTAAAAGTGATTCCAAGATTAATTTCGTTAGTGTCACGTTCGTTTACACGTTCGAATGAACCTATCCAGTGAGTTCACGTTCGTGTAGCGTTCGAGAACGCGTTCAACGAAATATTCTAGAGAGTTTATGTTCTTGTAGCGTTCGAAAACGCGTTCGAACGAAATATTCCAGAGGGTTTATGTTCGTGATGTGTTTGAAGACGCGTTCGAACGTTCTAAGGCAGAGGCCCTGTGTTCGAGTTGCGTTTGAATACGCATTCGCACGTTCTTACGAAAAATCAAAACTTTTACCTACGCGTTCGTCCGGTGTTCGAACGCCCTTGCGTATTTTTCATGCACATACTACATTTTTTCCAGAAAATTGTCTTTTACACATGCAAATTCTCATCTAACAACACTAAAAGTAATAAGTTCTTAAGATTGTTGGGGAATTATGTGATATTTAACGAAATCAACATGCATCAAAAAAACAACAATGAAATCAAATCATGCCAATATTACACCATAAACCCTAAACCTTAGAGAATAAGAAAAACCTGGAAAATACTGAAAACTTTAAGTCCAAGTCGAGTTGCCTCTGTCCTTAAGAACTTATTAGCCCTGCTTGGGTGCTCTACTGATTTTGTGGCTAACGTCCTCCCATGATTACTTGGATTCTTCTTGTTCAAGGGGCACTCCTTAACAAGATATTGAATTAGGACAATGGTAGAATCTCTCTCTTGACTCCAAAACAAAAATGATGTGAGTCAATACTTGTAATTTTCTGGATTTATAGAATGAACAAGAAGACTCCTATATATAGGCATGGAAGGGTGCCTTAAGGGCACCCTTTGGTTTGAGGTACAACCCTCTTAAGGGTTATACCCCTTCCATGTACCATTTGGAGCCTATAAGTGTGTTCTTCTAATTTAGAGGACATGTCCCTACATGTTTGTATCATTCTCATAGGACACCACTCAAGGGACATGACCCTCCTTCATCCAAACTTTATATTTAGAGAATTTACAAACATTTTCTTTGCTGGATTTTTTCTCTCTTACTTCCCGTCTCTTTTTCGTCCCAAAATATGAAAAGATAGGTTTATTATTCTTTTTTTTGCCATATATATGAATGAGAGAAAAAACTATTTTTTTTAGAAATTTCCAAATTTCTCCTTCATGTGGCTGAATTTTGCATGGCTTTTGTGCTTTATTTTTGTTGCATTTTAGGCCTTCATTTGCAGGAAATTTTAATGGAAAATTTAAGTCCTTTATCTTTTGCTTAATTACACATTTTTCTTAATAATTAAACTTTTGGTCTTAATATTTTATTAAGTTTTCACTTACGCTTCTACATTTAGTAAGCTTACTTTATTTACTTCCGATGTTTGATTCATAATCCCGGTTAAATTGAATTCTCTTTTCGTATTATGCCTATAAAATATTTAAATTTATTTCGTCTTTTCGTGGTGTCTAATCTTATGTTTTAGAATATTTTTGTTCTTGTCACTATCATCTTAATAAACTAATTATATAAGACTTCGGTTATTGCACCACAATTTTTTTTTTTTTTTTAATAAGATATAATATATGTTTTCTTATTATTATAGGTTTCTAATTTTAATAGTTTATCATTTTAATTTTAAAAATAATAAATTACAATATTAATTAATTAAATTAATATGGTTTTTTTTTTAAATTTTAAAAGGAAATTATGTTTTTATATTGTAATAGGTTTCTTATTTTAATTTTATAATTTAATAATAAAAAATTTATTTTAAGATATTTTAATTTTATAATTTTATAATAAAATAAATATGAGATTCTATTTTTATATTATTATAAGTTTCTTATTCTAATAATTTATTATTTTAATTTTATACATGGATAAAAAAATTAATTATATATATTAGGTGCCACTTATATTTTTTATTTTAATGAGAGATTATAATTTTTTTTTATTATAATATGTTTTCTTATTTTAATAGTTTATCATTTTAATTTTAAAAATAATAAATTAAAATATTGATTAATTAAAATAATAGGTTTCTTATTTTATTATGAGGTTATTATAAGTTTCTTATTTTAATAAATTATTATTTTAATTTACTAATTTAATAATAAAAATGGCACGGTGAGAAAATTTTAAAATATTTAACTTATTATAACATAGATCTTATAAAATAATAATATACATTTTTTTGTAATAGGTTTTTTAATAGATTTATTAATTTAATTTTATAATTTAATAGTATTTCCTATTTTAATAGGATGGTATAATATGTTTAAGTTCTTATTTTTCAATTAGTTAATTTAATTTTATAATTTAATAGTATTTCTTATTTTAATAGGATAATATATTTTATTTTCTTATTATAATAGAGTTCTTATAAAATTATAATATGTATTTTTTATTGTAATAGGTTTTTATTTAATAGATTTATTAATTTAATTTTATAATTTAATAGTGAGTCATCATGTGACGTGATGGGGAGACTTATATATATATATATATATTTAGTATATTTATGTTATTACTCAATTTTAAATTCAATTATAATTTTTTTTTTAATGTGCCTCAATTTAATCAATCAAAATTATTATAAAAATAGTTCACAAAGTCTAATTTTTGTTTTATTATTTTGATTACTTTTGATATTTTAAGAAGATATTTAAATTAATGTATACATTTTGCAAATATGAAAACCTTCGGTATAGTTGTAAATATGTACTTAATCAAATTTAAAATCTTGGATTCAATATGTTACATGTTCAAATATTTATTTATTTTATTGACATATAGTATGTGGGGAAGCCCACAAGACACAATGTGTAATTTGGATTATGATTCATTTATTCGTTCGATTCGATTCTTTTTAAAGCGAATACGAGTTTGAAAAAATTGATTCGTTGAATGAATGAGTCAATTCAATTGGAATCGAATATGAATTTAAGTTCATTGATTCGTTATTCGCTTAGGATTCATTTTATTATTTTATTTTACTAGTTATTATTATTTTTCAATTAAGATTCGAGAAATTATGGCTAATTACTATATAAAAATAATATTTTCGATATTTGGTGAGGTATTTTTAGTAAATATATTAATTACATATTTCATATGTAAATATTTATGAAAAATTAATGTACATAAATTATGGTTAATTACCATCACATTTTTATTCGATTCGTTTAGGATTCGATACAAATTCTATTCGTTGGTTCGTTTATCATCCCTACAATGCATGACATGGCACAGGGGGTTGGACCTCCCTTGTCCGGTTGGACAACTCTACTAGTAGCAACTCAAATCTCTAATGAAATTAGATAATTGCACAAATAAATAACCATAGTATGAGAGTAGCAAAGACCAAGCAACAAATACCGTATTAATATTATTCATAAATATGCCTGCACAGTTCCTTTTTTTTTTTTTTTTTTTTTTTAGTTATAATTATACAGATTTTTATAATCTGAAATATGCGGAGATGAAACAACCACCCATCTCTAATATATAGATATTTACGAATTGAAAGCTTATTCTCTCTAATAATATGTTTATATTCTTAGGGATTTTGAGCCAATAGAGGCTCTAATTTATGTCCTCAACTATATATATTAGATGCACACAAAAGGTAGTACGAATATGATTAATCAGTGTATGAAACTCTCTGGGCTACTTAAAATTTTAAAAAATGCGTTGAAATGGGATGAGTACACGCATCTTTCCATCAAAAGATATAACTGACACGACACGGTTACATGATTGACCCCAGAAGAAACTCGTATACAGGTATACAACATCAATGCTTCTTATCGCATTTCATTTGTAAATCTGTGCTAATATACATGAAAGTAATGTACATGAGATTTGAGACATGTCTGACCTGTGAAAGTTCTTCATGTCAGAAATCTGGCTTCTTCATCCTCACACAAGTCTCATCCGTTGATTTAACAAGGTCTTGAAGCTCTTTTGCGTGATTAGTCATGCCATAAATTGAATAAGCTTTAGCCATGGTTCTATAAGTAACCTTGTTGGGCTTACACCCACTCTGCTGCATCATCTCAAGGACCCCTTTCATCTCCACAAAGCATCCCAACCTCCCATAAGCATCCACCAGACAATTGAAAAACACAGTATCCAACATTACATCTGAGTTTTCAATAAACCGCAGCACACCTCCAACTTTTTCAGGTTTCCCTGCTTGCCCATAAGCCCTTACAAGAGAGCAAAGTGTGACACAGCTTGGTTTAATTCTCTCTGATCGCATTAATCGAAACAGATACTCCATCTGTTTCAAATCTCCAGCCCTCCCAAATGCATCGATTACAATATTGTAGGTTACAATGGTCCATGAGTAATGGTATTTCTGCATGTATTCCATGACAGCACTCATTTTTTCATAATGCCCAGCTTTTCCATAGGAATCAAGGAGAACGTTGAAGGTATTAATGCTGGGTTGGATCCCAGCACTCTGGAACTTCTCGTAACACTTCTCCATCGTGTCTATCTGCCCATTGTTGCCAAAGGCTCTGAGTGTGGAGTTCATGGTCCATACATCAGGCTCACAATCGTCGCTGAGCATCTTCACAAGTGTTGATTCCATCTCTGCAAACCTTTTAGGAAATAGAAACGATGAGTTACTTCTCTCAGATAGAATTGCACCATTGTGTTCCATCTAGTCACCAAAAGCACAAAAGATAACGGAAAAGTTCTGAGACAAACTTCTTTCCAGCAACAAGATAAAAAATAAAAAGGAAAGGGCTGCAGAGTAATGTACATTTTTGCTTTTCCATAGGCGTCTATGAGTGTGTTGTACGTGATTGTGTTGGGTCTGATTCCCCGAGTTGACATGTCAGAAAGCAAAGCTTTCACTTTCTCAAAGGCAAAAACCTCAAGGCACGATTTTATGAGGATAGAGTATGTGTTGACATCTGGCTGGCAGTCAGGAGTGTTCTTCATATGCTCAAGCAGAGAAAACGCTTCATCAAAGAGACCACTTCTACCATATGCAGACAAAAGAGCAGTATAGGTTTGGGTGTTCACGGCACAGCCTTCATCAACCATTGCCTGAAAGAGCTCATGAGCCTTTTCAGGTTGCTTACATTTTCCGAGCATGACAATTAGTTTGATGTACACACCAGAGTTAGGCTTGTACCATAGCTGCTCACGTAATAACTCAAACACCTGATAAATTAAAAAGATAACTCAAACATGAGCGGACACACTTAAAAAATCAATGCAATTAAAAAAATCACGAGTACAGGAATATCATGTTATTAGTGGAATCCATTAACTTCTGAAAACTTTTGCACGACAAGTATCTTTATATTCTTGACATGTACTAGAATTTTTCCCAATCTCCTTTAATGAGCTAATCGAATGCAGACGGTTTCTTAATATTATATTAATAGCCTGAGGGCAACTTAATTCAGGGTGCAACCTCAAAATTGATTTACCAAGCACCGAATAAAAAAATGAGCATATTCAGATGGTTTCTAATTACCAAAAATCTGACACAATGACCCTGATTAGTTATACAAATTCAAATTCAATATGTTACAATTACACCAAAACTAACTAAATTCTAAACAAATATATATATTTTCTCCACATTTCCTATACCTTTGCAACACAAAATAACAGACTTGAGTGCAAACCCGGAAACAATTACCCAAAACCCTTTTCAACCCACTTCACAATAATCAAAATTAAGATCATATTTAAACAAATAACACTAAAATTATTTCACATCATCAAAGAAAAAACAGAGTTACTAAAACTAAAATTAGGCTGATTACTGACTGACCTTGAGACCAGACTGCCAACGCAAAGCAGTGACTCTTTCATGAAGAGCTTCAAGCACAGTCCTGGGCAATAGCTTTTTGGAATTAATGGGTCCTCTTTTCTTCTCAATCACAGCTTTAGTTGCCTCCCTTCGTAATATCACTGATATGGCCTTCTTTGAGGCTATCTTTCTATTCACCTCCTCTTTCCTCTCTGTTGCCTCTCTCTGTTTCAGCTTCTCCAAGTCTAGTGTTCCTCTTCTCTGGATTTTGCCTCCATTGGCACTGTCAGAAGATGAAATATAAGGCGGTCGTTTCCTGGGTTCAATTTCGGATTTGGGCTTTGAGTTTGTTGTGGGACGGCGGTTAAAAGCCGGTGGGTGTGGATAGGTGGAGCTGGAGATGGACGCCATTTAGATATTTTCAATTCGGTGAGCATGGGATAGAATGGAACTACACAGGACAGACAAAAAGCCACTTTAAGGGAAAAAAAATAAAAATAAAAAAATAAAAACCTTTTTATTCCTTTTTGATGAATTTTTTATTTCATAATTTGTGACGCCTTATTTTACTTCCGGGCTTGTTAGTGAGAAATTTGGGCCTCCTTTGGGTTTGTTGCCATTATGGGCTTCAGCCCTTTCACGATCTCGGTCAAAAATTGAGAAAAATAAGAATATCAGAAATATTTAGTGTAATATTTTACCATTATAACATTATAATAATATTTTATTTTATTGTATTTTTAGTCTTTTTGGGATGGGGTTTTCAGGGGTCTGATATATTGGAGGTGAATAAGAAGAAATTTTTTATACCGGTTAGTTGGACGGGCCAAGTATAAATATTGGCATTTCCGTTCAAATATAAATAAAATTCACGTATTGGTTCAAACCAGTAAGGGGACCGAAACGTTAGGGCCGGGTATAAGTGAAATTTTCGGACTCGGTGGTTAAACGGACCAAGTACAGTTATTGGTAACTCTATATCATATATGACCCGTTGCCATCCTTATTCAAAAATATTAGTTAAGTATGTTGGGGGTTTTGGGCGATGGGCGCAGCGGAAGCGCGGTTCTGGCGAAATCATAATTTAAAACTTTTTCAAATTACCGAATAAATTATTCAATATCTAATATGAATAATTTATTCATGTTTCACCTAAACCTATTTATTCAATATCAAATATCAACATAAATAAGGTTGAAACGTCGCGAAACTTTTACGTAAACCGTTTTTCCGCAAAATGACGCAAAACACGTTTTTAACCGAACCGGCCACCCGACACTTATGGGGACTACCCAGGTCAGCCCCAATAGATTCAGGGCAGTTCATGGGCTGCCTGAACAGTGACGAACTCACTGTTTAGATAGCTGTCACCCGGTTGGCTTAAAATTCACCTTGTAACGCCGTTTTTGGCCGTTTTCGCTTATTTCAACTCGGAAACAATCTCCGATAATTGTTCCAACACCCAAAATACATCCATTACATTAATATAACATCAAATATATCAACATATGCACTGAATTTTCCAGATCTGATCCAGAACACAAAATACCAATTTTCCATGCTTTAAATCCAAAAATTCAAGATTAATCTAATTAATCAAGACACCATCCAAAGTCACCACATATGAACAACCCAAAAATAATTCTAGGTGCCATAAGAGTGGTTATAACACTCTAGAATAACAATTCATCAACAATTGATTAAATTGGAAACTAATTACAATAATTACTTCCAAATACTACTTTACCCATGCAAACACTTCCAATTTCATCATCCACAACCAAAAGCCCCAATTTTCCACAAACAAAGGAACCCTAGAACTATTCCAAGAATTCAAGAAAACAAGAAACAAATTTTCAAGCTTGGGTTGTAGACGATTACCTTTTAACCTCTTGATTCCAAGTCTTTTTTCTTGAATTTTTCCTTTGTTTTTAACTTGAATCATCAAGGAACAATGAAACCCATTTCTTTGTAGGAACTCTCGGCAATGGCTATCAATAAAAGAGAATAAAATGATTTTTTTTTTCTTTTTAAAGTGGTATTGCCGACTCTTGAGGGCATTTTTATCCTTTTTATAATTTAACAAATTAAATTAATAATTAAGCTTTTAAGTAGCCAATCAAATTGTCACACATTTAGCTTAAATAATACATGTCATGTGTTCCAATTATATATCACCATTTATCATACTAATTATGACAAATGGATAAGATATTTAATTTTCAATTATTTAATTATTTAACAATTAAATAACTAAATAATTAAATAACATCCATATATGTATTTTTATTTACATTAAATAACAAACACATATATTTATGGCATGTGTCAAAATCTCATTTGACGAATAATTAATGTGCATCTAATCGTATTATGTATCGAATACAAATACACAATAATTACGATCAGACAAAATCCCCTAATGCATGTGTTATTGAAGTATAATGAATAATTTGTATTATTCATATCACGTTGCCCAAGTGCTCAATAAATACACTTCATATTGTGGGACTCTCTAAGTTTAGGTTTATCCGTCACGAAATCCAATTTCGTGTCCATAATCCACCCACTAGTGGATTATGACGACCACAAATAATCTCACTAAACTATGCAAGCCGAGGTCATTGCATACGTATAATCCCTCTGTCATAGGCTATCCGTATTATACTTGGGATATTGATGAAAATGTCAAATCCTTTCGGTATAATACAATCGACTTTTAATTTACGATCTCTAAATAACACTCAGAACAGATTTCCGAAGTTATACCACGTCCATGGATTTACTAGATCGTAAACACGTGAGGATGTCTAAGCCCTATACACAGGACTGACAATCCTATCTTGATACGCACTGGATATCATGAGCATCAATCCAAACCCAACGAACGGGCGGAGGTCTGATCATGAATAGATCGGTGACGTTACTGCCATCGAAGTGTGGAGGATAACTCATATATCCCACTGTGGTATCTCAAGTCAAAAGGACCACTGTGCTTGCTCAACTCGTGAAGACTCCTATTGACGTTGATGTACCATCTATTAGGAAATCTTCAGTGAGTCGTTCAGTGTCTTATCAAATAAAAACCTACATGTCTATACGAGTCTCCCGAGACTCATGGTTAATTGGGATAAACCATCGGACCAAGTCACGATATATGACATGTACTGGTCTCAGCGGATTTTACTAACCGACCCGTGTTAGCAAATCTTGACCATGAATTTTATTTAAGGATATACATCTTATAGTGTGCTTCCCAATGTCAATTACAAACTACGTTGTAACTCCACACTACATTGTAAATCCTAGGGTCTTTGTCTAATATACACGTATCACTAAATCAGATTTAGTTTCGATCTAATCATAATCAGATATCTAATCGTAATTAGATCAAATAAGTGTATAAAAGACAATGGTGATACCATTAAATTAGTAATATTATGGAAAATAAAATTACTCGTATTTATGAATCGGACATAAATACGATCCGGATTGGCACTCTGAGCACTAACCATAACAATTTCTCCCACTTGCTCTAGTGCCAATCCACGGTATCCTATACACATCTCAATGTGTATCACATACTCATGGCCCTCAAGAGCTTACCTAGCACTCAAGAGGTAGACAACAACAAGTAAGCCCGCTTAACAAATCGAGTCTGTCCACTCATACGTTATGTCGGTTCTGTGTTATAGTTGCTTAGTTTTCTAAGTATGTATGAATCAAATCCAAAATACTATAAGACAACCGCAATCACAAAACTAATATGAAAACTTCTAATCTTTAGGGTCACTATGCAACTTCATAAGTCAATACTTCAAAAGTTACAACTGATTCCACTAGTTCAGTAGAATCAATAGTGACACTCTCATTGTATCTTTTCTGACTTTATATGACATAGGCCATCTACTGTCATAATTAGGATCAAACCTAATATGACCTTATGGTTGTAGACTAAATCCTCCATGAATTAGAATCTCGTTCTTAATATCTCAAATATCACAAAGAACATGTTTCAAGACTCATCATATGGTCTGTAGCATATCAAAATAACTCACAACAATTACTATTAACATGATATCTTAATCGCACATAATACAATATTTATTATGCCATCATCTTATGATGCATAAGATTGACCGTACATTCTAATCAATCTATCTTTCGACAAAGGAATAATCCCTTACGAAAGACAAATACTATATATATATATATATATATATATATATATATATATATAAGAGACACGTTAACTGTCAAATAGTTATACTAATTGTCATACAGATAGTCTTACTATGTCCTTTATTAGATCATATCTAATGCGTGACTAATGGGAGTATCTCACAAGTCTCTTAGTTTTATATCATATATAAAACTTTATATCAAATATAACAGAGACCACTCTCATTGCCTTCACTGAGAAAAGAAGACTTATGATATATAATACTAGAAAGAAATTTGTACGCTCCTACTGACCCTACTAACAAATATGTATTTTTTTTGTTTTGATAAAATCAGACAATCTGACTGTATCAAAATTAGAGAACACAGATTTTCGGAAAGCTTATCTGAGTCTACAATAGACTCCATAAGCTAGTATACCAAACTGTGATCTTAACAGAATACAAACTCTAGGGCCATTCTAGAGTGAATCCTTCAAACAAAAAAATCACGAAGGATCTCTCATTCGAAGAAATCACTCGAGAACGCCACTTTGCATTCTTTAGCCAAAATACATAGTTTAATATTAACATTAACCAACAGATTTTTAAATTGTTTAATCAATGCGACAAGACATAAGCTTTCTCGGAATCTACAATAGACTACTGAGTATAACCTTTCTCGCTGTCATACTATAAAGGTCAAACCTTTATCAAGCTCACTTTACTTTTGCTGCACAAACAATTTGCACATTTTTATGAACGATTCATAATTAAAGCCCAATCATGTTCTAAACTTGATCGTAGTAAGCTATGAACAATCTTAAATCTATGGTTCAAAATCAAGTTCCGGAATCAATATCAAATATCGCTCCCACTATAAGTTACAAGATAATTTTCTTTAATAAGAAAAAAACAGAACCAATAAGTATCAAATACTTCACAAATGATTCTGACATCCTATTGAATTTATACGGAAGTTGTCTAAAGGTCTTTTCATTTTATTAATTATGTAGTTCCATTACAGATTATCACTCTTACATTTGACTTCAATAAGTCAAATCTTTTCTGCAATCGCTAACATCTAATGTTAATCACCAAGTAACAAAATAATTTTATTACTCGAGATCGTAGAAAAGTTATTCTATCAAGAATACAATATTCTATTAAATAGAATAAATGATAAAATTTTCACTTGTACCTCTGAGGTATAAGTACTTTCAATTATATAACCATTATACAAAAGAAAGTCTCAAATCTCAAACTTTTCAAGATTTAATTTTCTACTATACATAACATATATGTAACTGTAGAAACGAATGGAACAGTAATTAAATAGATGAATTAGAGTTTCTGGAGCATAACCTCAAGAGTATTGAAAACCAATTCGGTAACACTCAATATCAACAAATCAAATCATATAAGATTCGATAACTCCCACTGACCAATTCCATTAAAATGGAACCGTAGAAGTTTAATATTGAGTAAGAATCACATTCATTAAATAAATTTAGAACTAATTGCCATAAATTGATGTTTTTGATCATATCAAACATCCTTGAACAATTCAAATACTTATAATGAATTTTTAATGAAATAGTTTTTAACACTACAAATAGAATATCTTTGAACCATTCAAAATATTTTATCCGTGTTTCATAAGAAAACATATCGAAAATTCTCGAACCATTCAAGACGTTCAACATGTACTCTATTATAAACACGTAACTAAGTCATGACAATTCATTAAATAAGTTACGGAGTAAAGAAACTATCTAAGGCAATTTCTAATTCATTAAACTACATACATCTAATGTATTAGTCTAATAAATCTTGTGGTCCAATGACAATCATTGGTTAAATGAGATTTAATCACATCCTAAATACAATATTCATTAAATGGATAAGGATACATGATGTGATCTCATATCAGACCATCCATTACCATAAGGATTGAGCATCTGATGCTTTTATGATGAAATCTCATAAATCACAATTCTAAGTTATTTACTTTACCGAATATTTTTCTTAATATCCATCTTTCATCAATGACACTACTAGTCATATTAAAATATGTAACAACTATTTATACAGAACAAATAACTATCCAATAGTCACAAGTTCTGATATCAAATATCAAAACAGTTATTAAACATTATTTTAAATAACTAGACGGGAGATCTGATATCAAATACCTATAGTTTTCGTATTGTGAGAATCAATATTCTCTATACACAACTATACACATCTCATTTCTTAAGATTTATAATTTGCGTTCAATTATTTACAAGAATTGCAAATAATTGATTAGCTAACTGTGTCAGACACATGACTTCTAAAAGTCATTAAAGCCAAGAAATGTCATTAAAAGATAAACAAATACTAAAGAGGTTTTCTTAATGCCAGTCAAGAATCTTGAGACATGAACTCATTTGTGTCAATTTTTACTGCATAAGAAACTGTTCTTTTTAGACAGTTATATCCTAAAGCAGATATCTATTTAGATTACCTAATTGTGACTTAGAAACTAAGTCACTAACCATCTTGATTTACAAGGAAATCAGAACAACAATTCCAGATGGTTTCAACTAATCTAACAATATCTAAGTCTACTGTCTTTCTAGAACCTATTCTAGAATTACGCAACCATAGGTAAAGTCAGAAGAACTATTCAAGTAATAAGCATGCAGTGGATTAGAAGCATAATTCTATAAACAATATAGAATAAAAGAAAACAAAGGCAGTATTTTCCATAAAAAGTACATACTGCTTTAGTTATGGATTTTAAACCAAGTAGTGTCTCCCAATACTTTACGTAATACCGGAATCCCCAATGGACAACGGGAATTCAATAATTAAATCGAATTCCATAGTGAGAGTAGGATCGCATAAATATATTTCTACTCACAACTTTGACATGATCTCGCCTATGTATATTCATTAGGTAGACAACTCTTTGTCAATCACTCACCAATGACTCCTAATTTTGGTCCTGACAGTTTCTCGTTGTGACAGCTTTGGCATGTTCATAAGGAGGCATATAAAGGCTTCACTTGTCAATGACAAACTCAAGCTACCGGTGTAGTCCTGACAGCTTTGGCACGTTCAGGATTTCCATTTTCACTTGAATTTGTCCAGTATCAATATACAACCGGTATGGATAATATTCCTATAACTACACCCTCACATCTTTGGCACGATCTCAGATGCAGTTATAGAAAGATACCCATAAACCGGACTGACAAGAAGGACTAAGAAACATGTATCCAATACACGTTACTTTACAACCATATTTTAAAAGCATGGATTTTCCTCTGTAAGCTATAATCTACATCAAATGCAGAATTTTTAATCTAAATCATTTTCTAAACATTTCAATTCTACCTTAGAAAACATAACACAATTTAACTATTAAATTTCAGTTACATTTCCTTTAGTGTAGAACCGAAAAGTAAAGAAACATATCTAGATTCCAAGCATGTGCGGACATTAAATTTGATTAAATATCAAATATCAAGCATGAAAAATGTAATGGATGAAGCATCAGACCCGCTCTAATACCATATTTGTTGGGGTTTTAGGCGATGGCCGCATCGGAAGCGCGGTTCGGGCGAAATTGTAATTTAAAACTTTTTCAAATTACCGAATAAATTATTCAATATCTAATATGAATTCATATATCACCTAAACCTATTTATTCAATATCAAATATCAACATCAATAAGGTTGAAACGTCGCGAAACTTTTACGAAAATTGTTTTTCTGCAAAATGACGCAAAACACGTTTTTGACCGAACTGACCACCCGACACTTATGGGGACAGCCCAGGTCATCCCCAATAGTGTCAGGGCAGTTCATGGGTGTGGGACACAGGAACTGGACGACGCATGCTGACCCGGGCTCGCGGCCCGGTCGGGAGTACGGAGTAGCCACGGGGGACTAAACCGGAGAATAATGGAGTCGCCACCCGGTATGAACCGGGAAAATGAGATTTAAGGCCGCACTCACCCCTCGCAAGGGAAGACCTCAAACCGTTGGGTTCAGAATGGTCTCTTACTTATGCCACTTGTAATGAAAGGATTTATGTAATAATTTAATCAGGCTTAAGTAGCACTTATTTCCAAGAGTATCATGCTTCTAAATTCACAGGTACAAAATAAAACTTACACCTAAGTTTACATATATTTCACATCTAAGATTGCATGCTTGAAAGTACATCAAATGAGCGACAAACATACAACTTCACTGGCATATTATATTCAAGAAAACACGAGCACACATACTAACCACACAAGCACACATGTGAGCACCTTCTCAAGTGGTACGTGGAATTGTATCCCAAGTACAGACCGTACTACCGTCCATTCGGAATCGGCTACGGAATTTATGTCCGGGTTTCCATCCGATATACCACAAGAAATAATACTCAAATTTTATCATGACATAGGTATATGAATTGTAATACATTAAACACATTGTATTCATACATGTGGGGATAGCTACTAGGAAAACTATGTATGAAATCTGATGAAAATGACTCAGTTCAGTGGGTGCGTGTTCGCGTAGCGTTTGAAAACACGTTCGAACGGTAAATAGAATGTTCGCGTTCGTTTATAGCGTTCGAGAACGCGTTCGAACGGAACCAGACCTGATGCATGATAAAATTAAGAAAGTGTGTGTGCGTTCGCGTAGCGTTCGAGAACGTGTTTGAACGGTAAACAGAAGGTTCGT
>SKCR01030372.1:0-31780 GCA_019454045.1 Zanthoxylum bungeanum | reverse complement strand
GCCACTAACAGACCAAGCTACACATAAGTCATGTGAAAACCTCTCTTCATGTAACTATGTTACATCTACTCTAATTCATGGTTGCATAAGTTGATAAAGATAACTATAAACTAGAAAACTAAATTCATTCTTTGATCTAACACATTAACATGAAAAATAACAGTCTACCATTGAAACTTGGGAATGTTTCCTATCATTTTTCCATCTCCTACAGGTGGAAGCTTCCTAACCTATACCATTTAACATTCCTAAACTTGGTGAAACTTGCATTTACAGTATCAATAAAGATTAACATGAAGTCCAATACTGTGACACAGAAAACTCAAATAAACTGTTGCACAGAACACAGTAGGCACCAGAAAACTTACTGAAAAGGGCAGCATGCTGAGAACCATACATTGGAAGCAAACATTTTACGCTGATACGCAGCAGTATATATGTTCAAAAAGATGCATCCAAGCGTGTTTATAGGCCATGAAAATGTACAGAGGATTGTTCTCTTGTGCTAGGAACAACTACATGAATCTAATGACTAAACTGCAATTAAAAGTCCAATGACGCAAACGCTTTGTTATCAAAGGCGGTAGGCGGGATAAGGCATTTTGGTAGTTCAACCTGCCCAAGTGCTTCCTTTGACCAGTCAAATGGCGTGTTGACTAGTCAAACATGCAGAATTTTATCTAATATATAAAGAGTCTTAACTTAAAATAATCAAACGCCACTTATAGCCGCCTAAGTGGCTATTTGAAAAACCTGCCCAAGCACCACTTAGGCAGCACCTTTAACACCATAGGCAATAAGCAATAAACAAGCCTTTAATCTAGATACGCATCAAAATAAGTTGGGAATACTTGCATTAACAGTGTCAGAAAAGATAAAAACAAAATCCATTACTCTGTCCAGTATTCTAAAACGCGCTAGGCACTAGTCGAGCTGCGATCCAGAGCCTAGAGCCTAGGTGCAAGGTTGTTAAAGGCGAGAGGCGCACCGAGGCAATCAGAGCCAGAAAAACAAGGCGAAAGGCGCACGCCTCACAGACACGAGGCGCACGTTTATTAATAATAATTTTAAATTTGTAATAGATGCATCATTAACTTGTAAATGTTAAAAAATAATAAATGGATAGTAATATTTTGACATATAGTCTTACTTTTATATTACTTCTACTTGTCAAATTCATAATAATTGACAAAATATGCATAGTTCGAAAATTCAAATTCAAGAAAATAATAAAAACAAGCGTAATTATAAAGTATCTAGTCAAAAGAAACATCATCATCATATCATCATATTCTTAACAAAATATGCATAGTTCAAGTTCAAGAAAATGAAAAAACAATAAGCATTAAAAAAATCTAATCAAAAGAAAAAGAAAAAAATGAAAAAGAAAAAAATATATTATTATTAACTTGTTTAGTCCACGCGGATGGATGGATTTAATGGACCACGAAAACGTAATTTTCCCCTAAGGTTTACATTATTCCCACGTTTTTTCCATTACAACTAATATCAGAACCAGTGGTAAATTAAAAAAAAATTAAAAAAAAAATGAAGAAAGAAACAATTCTGAAAAAGAAGAAAGAAAAAAATGGAAAAGAAGAAGAAAAAAAAAGAAACAAAACTGAACAAAAAAGCTGACGAAAAAAACTTGAAAGGCTATACCTTGCAATCGGCGGCGGTGGAGACAGCCGGCAGTGGTGGAGAGTCGTCGGCGGTGGAGGAGATGGTCAGTTGCAGTGGAGGCAGAAATAGTTCAAAGTGGAGGCAGCAGATGAGGTAAATGATTTTAGGGACTTTCAACAATTCCTTAAATACAATTTTTTTTGTCCATGATACGCTCGCATCTTCGCGCCTCTCGCATCTCGCGCCTCACGTCGCCTCTCAGAAGTCAACTCACCTCGACTGTTTAGATGCGCATCACCCATCGCCTCTAAAAACACTGCCTAGGCGGTTTATCGGAAATTGAAAATTTCTATAATAAGGTTTAAGATTTGGTATGATTTGGAGAAATTAATCATAGAGATATGTTGTTTGAGTAATGGGTAATATTTATAAAAAGTCAATTTGACGAGAAATTAACAAAAATTGAAAAAATTAAAGTTTTTTTGAAATTAGGGTTTATGCACCAAATTGGGATTTTTCAAAATGATGAGTTAGAGAATTAATTTTGTAAATTTAAGGTTAGGGTTAGGATTGTGGTATGAAATTCGACCGGAAAAAACTATTAATTTTGAATTTTGCATCGATCAACGACCAGTGACGGCGAAAATTTGCCAGAATTGGCGGAAAACGCCGCCCATTCCAATGAGCGCCTGGCCCCCAACGATTTGGGGCCAGGCGCGGCGGTGTGTTTTAGAACACTGACTCTGTCATAGAAAGTCAAATAAGCAATTCACAGTGAACTCACAATTTTAATGGAAAAGACAGCATACAACCAATCTTAGGAAGTGGACATTTTATTGCAAGTACTGAGCACTGAGCAGTGCCTGCTATAAAATGCATGCATGCATATAAGTTCAAAAAGATGCATGCATGCATGTTTACCGGCCATGAACATATCTACAGTGGCAATCCAATAATAGTGGCAATCCAATAATACCTACCAATGGACTGCCTCCTGCGTTAGGGACTACTAGATGAATCTTATAACCAAAAAGCAATTAAAAGGCCGGGAAGCAAGATACCATAAACAAGTCTTTTATCTTACACTCATCAAAGTAAGTTCCACCAATATTCATAAGACTGCGGCATTCGGTAAACATCTCCCTATTAAACCCCCTCCACAAAATACAATAACAGTACAGGAATCTCAAGAGACGACACTTAAACATGTGAGAAATGTCAAGCACTTGCAATGTTACTAATGATCCTTAATCCTCCAATACATTATTAAAAGACTTATATTAAGCATTTATTTCTCTAAAAGTGTGAACCTAATAGAAGTTCAATAAATTTTTCAGTCCAGCACAAATATTTTTGGTCATGCGCCCATCACAGTCAAGAGGCAATAACAAAAATGGCAATATAACATTTTGCAAGCTAACCTCGAAGATTGGACTCAAAACCACAACTAGTCAAATGTTTTGCAAGTGCTTCTCCTAACTGCTGTTGCCAGTTTGGTATGACCTTGGCTTCTGACACTGGCCATACAATTGCTGTCTCTGTGGTAAGATTAACACTAGCAGACGAAACTTCTGGCTGCATATCAATATGAAACATAACAACGGCGGATTAGTTTTCACTGCAAGTGCAGTTTTCGACCCCAGAAGGACCAATATCTAAAATCAATTCCAATTCACAACAGGAAAAAAAAAAAAGAAAAAAAAAGAAAGCAATCAAACATTTTATTTTTTAATAAACACTCATCAAAAAAAAAAAATCAATTCTTTTTAATCTCTGACGAGTCATCTCATCCATAAATCATAAAGAATTTGTTGTAGAGACATGTCATTGCAATGGTATGGTTCCATTTAAATTAAAGTCATAGGCTTGGAGTCTTTCACAACAAGAATCTAGTGTCAAAACCTTTCATATCATCTAAATCTATAACTTGATAAAAATAAATAAATAAAACTTACTTGACTCTCCAGTATTCTCTTGACACTGGCAGCACATCCCCCGCATGTCATTCCCTAATAGAATTGTAAGCTGGTGTCAGTAAGTTATTAAAACCTCAAAAGTTAATGTAGAAAGAAAGAGAGAGGAATTCATACTCCAACATCTAGTATGATAACATCAGGGGGCAACGCCGAGAGCTCTTCACCTCCTCCACCGCCCAATTTCGACTTAGAATCTCCACCGTCCCATCCACCACTACCGCCTCCGCCTCCTCCATCGCCGCCACCAACATCTCCTCCACCGCCAGTCCCAAACGACGCCGCGGAGCTCGACATGCAGTCCACACGACATCGAATCTGCGGCGGCAGCACAGCGCATAAGCTGTTCCTTGGAAGGGAAGCGAAGGGTAAGGTTTTGGTAGAAATGGTATTGGGCCGGGGAGTTCGATGAGTAGTTGGGATTCTTTTGAAGAAATGACGGTTTAGGGCTCTGGAGATGGTGAAGAGAGTCAAAGTAGTTTTTGTGGTCGATAGAGATAATGCAGACTCCATTTTATGGTTTCTTCAACGCATATGAGGTACAGATATTTATTGATATTGCTTTTTGTTTCTGTATTTATCATCTCTTTCTTTATCCTGCGTTTGAGAATAAGACTCCCTCGTCGTTTTTTACTGTACAGTGAACTAACGTGTTACACGTTAATTTCATTTTTTATTTTAATAATTATTTCATGGGGTTTTTTATTAAAAAATCAAATTATGATAGTATTTAATCATAATCAAATTTAAAAACTTGAAATTAATCTTATGATCAAAAAAATAAAGGATTAAAAAAATAAAATTTAATTAATTAATTAATACACCCCACAGGCATGGATGTGTGTTTAAAAAAAAATTATTTTTCACTTTATTTTCTAACATAAATATCTCCCAAAATATAAAGTAAATATCTCCTAAATTATAATGTGTTTCGTAAAAAATTATATGTTATCAATTTACAAATCATAAACTTAAAAAAAAGACCCATTGTCGATATGTTTCTATGAAAATTTGTGAAAAATAACTCTTATATTTGTAATAGAATAGTGATTTCAAACCAGTTATCTTCAAACACTCATATCTCTTTAATCTGGACTCCAAATCATAATTTGTAAAAATACATATATACTTAACATTCATTACTACAATTTTCATCAAAAACCCCTCAAATGTAAACTTAAATAAAGTTGAAATTAGTTGCAAATTTATTGTATCGCAAGTACTTCATATTGACCTTCTTTATAGTCACATTTTTAACTGAGTCACCTTGGTGACTAAAAGTTGTATTATGTGTATCTCAGTCATATTACTTACTCTCGGTCACATTAGTTACCTCACTCACATTGAGCACGGTCACAATAAAATTTTATTCAAGTCACAAAGAACATAGTCATAATCATATTTTTACCAATAGTCACGATGTAACTATTAACCTCAATTATATTTATAACATTAGTCACATTATCGAACCTCGATCATATTAAACATAGCCATAATTGTAACATCAATTACATTACTGATTATTGATCATATTTATGACATCAATCACATTTGTGATCTCGATCATATTAATTATTTCAGTCACATTGTTGACCATCTGTCACGCTGAGCATAGTCACAATTATGATCTATGGCATATTTACGACCCTCGGTCAACCCTCAATCATATTAAGCATAATCAAATTTGAAACCTTAGTCATATTGTGACTGTATTTTTAACCTAGAGTTTCAATTAAGTGTGTGTATGAGTGTGTATTTATTTTGGCACAGTCACAACGTGACTTTAAGTGGGTTCATCCCCACATAAAAAAATCAAAGATGAATTAATATATAATGTGTATTTTAAATAAAAATAAATACTTTTCAAAATATAGTGATCAAATGAGAGATAATGGGTTAAAATATTTTGGGATTACACATCTTTTTTTAAAAAAACTAAAAAACAGTTATTGTTCATGTGAACAATTACTTGAAATTTTTTTAACTTTATAAGGGTAAAAGGGAGAAAAATTATGACAAACCCCTTATTAATAAAAAAATGACTAAAACATAATAAAAATAATTAAAAACTAATACAACTTACAATCTTAGGATTAAAGAGTAAATAAGTTATGAGTTAGAGGTTTTCTATAATAAGTGATAGAAAATATAATTTTTTAATAAATTTCTATTATTTCAATCCACCAACATGTAACATCTCGGATTTTCATGACGTGTTTCTCACGGTGGTTCAGGTCCGTAAGTTGACCTAGTTCAACAGGATTGTAATAAGATAAGTAGAATGTCAGAATTGGCGTTTGTGGCGCGTTCATATTAACGTTCGAAAGAAGCTTAGTTTGCATTCGTGATGCGTTCTTTCATGCGTTCGAACGATACTTTCTAGAGGACTCGCATTCGAGAGGCATTTATTGGAGTGTTTGACTGCGTATGCGAGATTTGTGATTCGCGTTCGTCTCATGTTAGAGAGCTCGTTTGAACGAAATCATCCAGAGTGTTCACGTGCGTATGATGTTCGAGTTGCATTCAAATGGCCCTGCAATTTTTGCCCCAAAATTTAATCAGAACACATCTAGAAACTTAGGCTATGCCGGTAACATCTCCCAGATCGGGGATGTTACAACTCAAGTCAAGGGAAAGCACTGTTTATTGGCTATAGTACAAAGTACAATAGTTACACCTTAAACATGATGAGTAACAGGAGCTCCAAGTGATATTTAAGAATTAATGTTATCCTGACAAAAGATATAAGAGCTAAGGAGAAATGATTTAATTGGAACGATCGTGGATACGCCCTATTAGCATTAACACATTAGATTCAGGTAGGACATTTCAAGTTAAGTATGCAAGTAAGTAACATACAGTCATGAAATATCAGACAGAAAGAGGCAATTCCCGCAAGCACCAGTTCGTAGAAAACCTAAGTTCCGATTATGAGAAATTAAGTATTTAAAGTACACTATACGAGACATAATATAGTATGAAACGAGAGATAGATATAATCGTAAGAAGGATAATTTTCATTAAGAGTAACACAACTGCGAGAAGGCTAGAGATATGGCACAAACCCCCAAGATTAAACATTCATCTACAAGAATTGTATCGAGTATATCGAGGTAAGAGATTCCCTGAAATCATAGCATCAAGTCCTTGAACAAAATAGTAGAAAAAAAGTAATGAAAGATAAGAGTAGCAAAGTTCAGATACCTTCACACCAAGTCGGGGCCTAAACAATTTAGCATCAGAAGAGATTCGAGGACGAATCCTATTTAAGGTAGGATAATTTTTATCATCCGGTAATCCTGACGACTTTTAGGTTGTCAGAGACCGATGACTATTACATTAAGGGATGCAGAATACATGATGTAAATCATGTTCAAACATGTATATGCTCATGAAATGACCTTTTGGACATTCTATAAATTCCTTGTAGTTCCGATGCGAAATTTAGCTTTCGCCCATTTCCGAACAACTCTGAGTATTTGGGGCATAACATTTTCATAAAATCTCCGATTTTTATGAATTTTATATCGTCAAAAAGCTAAGATCGAGACTTATAACATCCGCGTTGAATATTTTTCCAAATTCAAACCAGAAATAGGTCGAAAATTCAACTCAAAAATTTGGATGAATAATACCCGAGGTCCATTCTTGTAAATTCTCAAAGTTTCTCAAAATTAATAATTTCTTCTCCAACTGTATCAATTTAAAATAGCCTCTGGTATAAAATGAAATACTATTCAAACATCCTCAAAATTAGAAAGAAAGAAACTTTGAAGAAGAAGAAAAAGAAGAAGAGAGGGAATTTGCAAGTCTACAAGAAATTGGAAAGAGAATGGAGAGATATCTAACCCAAATCAAGATTACAAAGAAGAAAATGAAGCTTTGAGGCTCTAGTTGTGAAGGAGGAATTTGATTTAAGGTAAGAAAAGACATGACCCAAATTTGAAATATTGTTATTTTGATGATTGGAGTTATTGTTAACTTCAGTTTATTGATGATTTTATATTTGTTTGCTAAGAAACAAAGGATTTGGAGGAACCCTAATTTAAGAAAACTTAGACTTTGAGTCATATTGGAAGTGATAAAATGGAAGGTTGTGATGATATCAAAGAGAATGTGGATTATATGTGTTGTGATTAGGGTTTTAATAGTGTTGTAGAAATTGACAGTGAGGATGAAATTGAAAGTAAGTCCTGCAAAAGCTGGTGTCGCGACGCGTGCTGGGAAAATTGCCCTGAATCGATTTTAGAATGTGAGCGTCACGACGCCCATGGACTAGCGTTGCAACACATAAAGCATGGGAAGTTCATTGTCTCGTCTCTATGGGGGAATGTCACGACGCTCAGCGCTTAGTGTCACGACGCATGTGAGAGTCGTGATGCTCAACCCTTGCGTCACGATACGGAGGCAGAGGATGCCCACTAGTTCCTCAGCATATGTGAACGCGCGATGTCCAAAGGGCAGCGTCGTGATGTGTGAACATAAATTCCCTAGAATCAGTTTTAGGTCATTCCAGTTTCACCCTAGCATGTTAGAGGCCACCCTAATGGTCTCGTATCATCTTGCATACATACATTACATCATGATATAAGTATATACGAGTGATATCAATGTACTTGAATAGATAAACTTAGCCTAATTTCATAATATATTCCTTTGTCCATTTTCTAATCAAGATTATCAATTCAAGATCATTGCAGGAACCGCAATTTCCTTCGGCAAAGTGAGTAATGTCAGCCAGATTCCAAAAATCAGTGAGTGTTTTCCTTAAGTTGATTTTTCATTATATTATTTTTAAATATCAGACTTACTTTCTGCATTTAGGGCGTTAGCCGAGTTTACTTTCAAATATATTTTGATGAACAATGATTTGAGAAATGATTTAGAAAATTGATGATTTTATGATTTCGAGGCATGGGGAAAAACCCACCTCAGTATGTAACTTGATTCAAATCTGGAATAGACTGACTCAGATATCGTATGCACATGCAGTTCAGGACTAAGGATGATAGATGCCCATAAATCCTAGATTCAGAGTCTGGAGGGTAGCATAGATCCGCACCCCGGCTCTATATTCGTGGCTTGGGGAACGACGATACGTAACGCCCCAAGACCACCGGATTTCAGGGCTAGGGGGACGACGATACGTAACGCCCATAGACCCTAGTTTCAGGGATATTATAGTGGCATGCAATAGGGGACGGTGATATGTAACGCCCCATTGTCATGGATTTGCACACATGGCTCTAGTTAGGCGTATGGGGGTATGCGTCAGGTTTTCAGCAGGCATTCAAAAATAGTTTTTCAGAAACAGATTTTCAGTATCGGATTATCAGAGACAGACTTACGGAAAAGAGATTCTTAAAAAAGAGTTTTCATAAGAAACTGTTTATGAGAATTTTCAGAGAATTACATACTAGAATAGTTTTTAGAAAAGTTTTCCAGAAAGAGAGTTGTTTTTGAAATGAAAGAGATTTCAGAAAAGATGATTTGAGATGAATTTGGTTTTAGAACCATGGATTTTCAAAAATCATTTTAGGACCTATTTTTAAAGCGTCCACTCACTAGATCGTTAAAACAATCTAACCCTCCCACTCCCAATGTTTTGTTTTGTAGGTTTACCTAGAGGACGAGCTCAGAAGGATGTATATTGATGGCAGTCACTAGGGAGTTGGTCCACCATATCAAGTCAGAGTCAGGAAAAGTCATGTATCATACATGTTAAATAGTAAAGATTACATATGTAATGCATTATAAGTGTTCGCTGTTAGAGTTGTAATGTGTAGTAAAATTGAGTACTTAGTATGAGAAGTATTATGTATTTATGTTGTTGAGTTGGGCAATGGTCTCATGCATTAGTTTGTATGTAAAATGCGATTAGCATTTGTCAGAAAGTGAGAGGCTCAGGGGGATAGGACGACCTATTCCCTGCCGGTAGCATCTCCGGATTAGGGATGTTACAGCCTTCATTCTCATGTCACGACATGAAAGATCCCGGATCAAGGTCGTTATATAATTATAGATCGCGGTTATAGATAAACCACAAACAAAGTAACCTATTGCTTGCTCTCTATGGACTGTTTTAAATTGCTAACTTCATACTTAAATCCTCTAATGTATGACACTCATACACTAAGTTCTGAAAGGACATGAGTTATCAAGGGTAAACAAGACAATTTATAATATGCGATTTATATCAAATAATTTTGATAAATGGATAATGCATCTTTTATTTCAATAAACAATTATGTTTAAAGTACATGAAGCTCTAGGGCATATATCCCAACAATCTCCCACTTGGACTAGAGCAAATGAGACATGTCATGTAATCCTAAACCCTTTAGGTCACCTTCAAAAACTTTAGCCGATAAGGTCTTTGTAAACGGATCAGCCAAGTTCTCTGCGGATGCTATCTGCGTGACAGAAACGTCTCATCTCTACACTATCTCCCTAATGAGATGATATTTTCTCTCTATATGCTTTCCCCTTTTGTGGCTTATTGGTTCCTTAGAATTCGCCACTGCACCATTATTATCGCAATAAAGTGTGAATGGTTTATCCATATCTGGAACAACTTCTAGATCTCCCAAGAACTTCTGGAGCCAGACTGCTTCCTTAGCTGCTTTGTAAGCTGCTAGATATTCAACCACCATGGTGGAGTCGGCAATACAAGATTGCTTTATGCTCCTCCACACAATAGTCCCACCACTTAGAGTGAACACTGATCAAGATGTTGATTTCCTAGAATCGACATCCAACTAAAAATCAGAGTCAGTATATCCCCTAAGGATCATATCATCACCAGAATACACAAACATATTATTTCTCGTTCTCTTAATATACTTGAGAATATGGTTTACAACCACCCAATGATCCAATCCTGAGTTAGACTACCAAGTGACACTGCCTATGAGCTTGACAGAATGACACAAACATTCCAAGTTAAACATCCTACAAGACCTCTTGATAGTCCACATGTCATTTGATCGGGTGAAATCACACACGTAATGCAAGGGCACATGTCGCTCAAGTAGTATAAAATGTATCGATCCCATGAGGACTTAATACCTATGGTATTAATTTATTGAAGCTAAATTTCTACAAGTATCTAAAAATTGATTGCTGTTTGGTTGGTGATTTTAACTAAAGACAAGTAATTAAAATAATGCAAAAGCAAAATTCTAAAAAATAATCAATATTATGAAACTATCTAGGGTTGTGAGTCCTTCCAATATTCTTCTCAAGATGAAGTGATTATCTTATGCTTGTGTAATATGTCAGTTTATTAACCTGGAACACGAAAATATGCAAAAGTCTATTCCGATTATCGAATGCAAACACCCAAAGTAACCCAATTAACTATATTCGTATGTTAATTAAGAAACTCTGAATTCATTAAGGTCAAGTTTCAATTATGGCTACCTACGCCTGACAGGTATATTCATATCCTGGAAGGAAATCTCTAAGGTGAGATCGTGGTGAGCTATTGAGTCTAAGGCTGAAACCTAAAATCCTTTTTCCAAGTTCATTTAAGTTTACCACATCAATCTTATTAGTGGCCAATTAGCAAGAAGTATTAAGATTAAGACTCAATAAATAAACCAATACATCACAAAATACACAAAATAACCAACTTATAAACCAATGGTATTGGAATTCATCACAACTCTAGATAATGTATTTAGTTACAACACATACCTAGGATTACTAAAGACATAAATAAACAAAACATCATAAAATAAGTTGAAATCTAAAAAGTTAAAAATAAAACAATAAAAATAAAATACTGGGGTTAGGGGATCCACTTTTAATATTGAAATGTAGGAATCTCACTTTATAATAATATAGAAATTGTTCGTATTATCTAATTAATTAAGTCCAACCAGCCATAAAGGCGGTGTTATTATTTTTCTATAACCAACCATATAGGTGGTAATCAGCTGTCATATAGATGATATCTAATTGTGTCAAATAAATAAAACCTGCTATAGAGGCGGTATAATCATTAATCAATATTATTAAATTATAATTTCTATATTATAATTAAAGTGAGATTGACCTACCTTATCATATTAAAAGTTTTACCATTTACTCCAACAGAAATAAGTTACCTAATCATGCTTGAATGAAAACAGACAGAATTTTATTACTAAAAATAAAAAGAAAATACAAGAAAACTGAAATTAAACACACAAGACACTCTCTTCTAAGTTTTACATAGAAATCCTAGAAGAAAGCATGAGAGTAGGCACTGCATTTTTGCATATAAGTCCCTATGATGAGTCTCATTTAGAGGCACTACCTATTATGTCACGGAAGTCGCGGGAAACGGACGTCGGAAGGGGAAATACAGAATAAGTATGTCATCACATCCATTTCACAAGTTCACTATTTTCGTTCGTGCTGCGTTCGTGACCACGTTCGAACATCAAGCAGATTGTAGGCATTCGTGTAGCGTTCGAATCGGCATTCGAACGGCGTCGGTACTTCTGGTTTTACTACTAGCCTCACACCCAAGCCCAATTAGCCCCACCAAAGCCCATAAAACATATCCAAATTAATAAAACATATATTTAACACATGGTGAAATTAAATAAAATCTAAAAATCATATAGCAAATTAAAATCAATCAAGATTATTATATTCCTAACTAAACAAATTTCATGCCTAATCAAAGCAAATTAAATATATTAACTTCCTAATTAAACCAAATCTTGTCCCCAATCAATCTTTTGACCTTCCTTGTAAAACACTAATTGATTTATTCTTTTTTGAACAATATTTAACCATAGCCTTTGCCTATAAAATGAAGCCTCCACCACACATCGAAAAGGCTAACACATAGATACAAACCTCAAAAAATTCTGCAAGGCATTAACACCCTAGCTCATTCACATCTAATTCACACAAGAAATACCCTTGCATTGCCACCCAATAAGAAGCAAAAGAACACCTCCATTGCCTTGAGCCATCTCCCCATACACTACCTCATTCACGCACCAAACATCTAGTCCATCATCAGCGTATAAGCCTCCATTCACTAGCCCCCACTGCACGCCAAAATAGACCCTGCACTGCCCTCCACTGCATGCCCAAAAAGCCCAGAAAACACCCCAAAACGGTAACAAGAACTGCACTCTAAAACCCCTAAAAGAAACCCCAAAACAGCAGCCCCTAACCCCTAAAAAACCACAAAACAACCCCTAAATACAGCAAACGCAGTGACCAAAAATCAGCAGTAAGACATCAGCAAAACAGCAGTGAAACGGAGCGAAAAACGGTAGCTTGAGCAGTGAAACATCGAGAGAAAACGTTGAACTAGTGAACCGAAGGAGTTACGGAGCATCCACCCTTCCGAATACCATGTACGGTACTTCCGAGTGTTGACATAAAAGGTTAGACCTGAGGGCACTTTTTATATTTAATTTTTATTCATCTTTTAATTGTTTTAGTTATTTATTTCGTATGAGAGTCGTTTATGGATGCATGTTGTGGTTTTGAATAAAATGGAAAATATGTCGCCTCTTGTAGTATATAGGATGGAAACCCGGAGATAAATTTCATAGCCGATTCCGAATGGACGGTGTATGATCTATACTCGGGATAAAACTCCACGTACCACTAGAGTATACGCCATATATTTTATTTTATGTTATCTTGATTTGTTTATTATCGTTATTTAATTTCTGCATGTTATTTGTCTATGTAATAATGTGATGCACATGGGCTTAGTAATGGGATTAAAGGTCCTCCATTTCGAGGGGTTAAAATCCTTTACCACAATGATTCGCCGCGCCGGATGACGTATATTCGGTTGAATGTAAGATGTGTTCAATCGGGTATACAAAGTCCAATATCGTTGTCTTTATTTTTTATGCATTATGATATTAGCGTATGTGCTTTGTAAGTTGGATAAGGGTCCTCCGTTTCGAGGGGTTAAAATCATTTACCACGATTCTTTTTCGCGCCGGATGATGTATATTCGGTTGAATGTAAGATGTGTTCAATCGGGTATACAAAGTCCGATATCATTGTCTTTTTTATGTGCATTATGTTATTAGCGAATGGGCTTAGTAAGTGGGATTAAAGGTCCTCCATTTTGAGGGGTTAAAATCCTTTACCACGAAGCTTTTCCGCGCCTTGTAGCCCGTTATTATTTATTAGGTGTCATCTATTCACCCATTCACGTATGTGTCATGTTGTTTACTATTTTTTTGAGGTCACTGCTGTAACCCCGTTCGAATGCGTTTCAGAACGCCGCACGAACAAATGTTTTCTGTCTCAGTTCGTTCTAACGCTATACGAACGCGAACCTTCTATTTACCGTTCGAACGCGTTTACTAACGCTACTCGAACGCGCACGTATTTCCTTTGTTTTATCATGCATCAGGTCTGGTCCCGTACGAACGCGTTCTCAAATGCTATACGAACGCGAACCTTCTATTTACTGTTCGAACGTGTTTACGAACGCTACTCGAACGCGAATGCATTTTGTTTCATCAGGTCCTGTCCCGTTCGAACGCGTTCTCAAATGCTATACGAACGCGAACCTTCTGTTTACCGTTCGAACGCGTTTTCAAACGCTACACGAACGCGCATACACTGAAAATTTTCATCACATGTCATGCATAATTGTTTCTTAGGTGATTTCTCTTGTATCGTGTAATCAATCATACTATTTGTATCCCTACATTTATCTATTTGATGTGTTCATGAGATGGTATTCAAGCATGATTAGGCCGTTAGTATGTTAATTGGTTCTTAAGCATGATTTAGCCTATTTGGTTGTTCATTTTCAAGCATGATTAGTCATTTATTTTGCGTTTGGAATTTGCATTATTTCTAGGTTGTTCTTTGTTTTCCGCATTGTAAGATCGAAGTATGTTCATGAGATTGCCGTGTGCTATTGCATGTTCGCCGTTATTCCAATTTGCTTTCATGCATGATTATTATTATCTACTAGCATGCCTATGATCGAATGTAATGTGCTTGTGACATCGCATGCTAGCCGTATTTATCTTTATGTATGCAAATTGTGACATAGATTATATGCAAAAAGGTTGTATGCAAATATGAAAATGTGTTACATGTGAACTTAGATGAACTCTTGATTTATGCATATGAACTTAGGAGTAAATTATCCTTGGAAATAAATGTTGCTTAGGCTTGTTTAAATTATTGCACAAATCATTTGCCTAGCATTTGCCTATAAAAAAGAAGTCTCCACCACACATCGAAAAGGCTAACACATAGATACAAACCTCAAAAAATTCTGCAAGGCATTAACACCCTAGCTCATTCACATCTAATTCACACAAGAAATACCCTTGCATTGCCGCCCACAAGAAGCAAAAGAACACCTCCATTGCCGTGAGCCATCTCCCCATACACTACCCCATTCACGCATCAAACATCTAGTCCATCATCAGCGCATAAGCCTCCATTCACTAGCCCCACTACACGCCAAAACAGACCCTGCACTGCCCTCCACTGCACGCCCAAACAGCCTAGAAAACACCCCAAAACGGTAACAAGAACTGCACTCTAAAATCCCTAAAAGAAACCCAAAACAGCAGCCCCTAACACCTTTAAAAAAACCGCAAAAACAACCCCTAAATATAGCAAACACAATGACCGAAAATCAGCAGTAAGACAGCAGCAAAACAACAGTGAAACGGAGCGAAAACGGTAGCTTGAGCAGCGAAAGAGCGAGAGAAAACGTTGAACCAGTGAACCGGAGGAGTTACGGAGCATCCACCCTTCCGAAGACCGTGTACGGTACTTCCGAGTGTCGACATAAAAGGTTAGAACTGGGGGCACTTTTTGTATTTATTTTTTATTCATCTTTTAATTGTTTTTGTTATTTATTTCGTAAGAGAGTCGTTTATGGATGCATGTTGTGTTTTTGAATAAATGGAAAATGTGTCGCCTCTTGTGGTATATAGGATGGAAACCCGAACATAAATTTCATAGCCGATTCCGAATGGACGGTAGAAATGATCTGTACTCGGGATACAACTCCACGTACCATAAGAGTATACGCCACATATTTTATTTTCATGTTATCTTGATTTGTTTATTATCATTATTTAATTTCTGCATGTTATTTGTCTCTGTAATAATGTGATGCGTATGGGCTTAGTAAGTGGGATTAAAGGTCCTCCGTTTCGAGGGGTTAAAATCATTTACCATGATGCTTCGCCGTGCCGGATGACGTATATTCGGTTGAATGTAAGATGTGTTCAATCGGGTTTACAAAGTCCGATATCGTTGTCTTTATTTTTTTATGCATTATGATATTAACGTATGGGCCTTAGTAAGTTAGATTAAATGTCCTCCGTTTTGAGGGGTTAAAATCCTTTACCACGATGCTTTACCGCGCCGAATGACGTATATTCGGTTGAATGTAAGATGTGTTCAATCGGGTATACAAAGTCTGATATCATTGTCTTTATTTTTATATGCATTATCTTATTAGCGCATGGGCTTGGTAAGTGGGATTAAAGGTCCTCTGTTTCGAGGGGTTAAAATCCTTTACCACGATGCTTTGCTGCGCCTTGTAGCCCGTTATTATTTATTAGGTGTCATCTATTCACCCGTTCACATATGTGTCATGTTGTTTACTGTTTTTTTGAGGTTACTGATGTAACCCCATTCGAACGTGTTTCAGAACGCCACACGAACACATGTTTTCTGTCTCAGTTCGTTCGAACGTGTTTACGAACGCTATACGAACGCGAAACCTTCTATTTACCATTCGAACGCGTTTACTAACGCTACTCGAACGCGTGCGTATTTCCTTTGTTTTATCATGCATCAGGTCTGGTCTCGTTCGAACGCGTACTCAAACGCTATAGGAACGCGAACCTTCTGTTTACCGTTCGATCGTGTTTACGAACGCTACTCGAACGCGAATGATTTTGTTTCATCAGGTCCTGTCCTGTTCGAACGCGTTCTCAAACGCTATACGAACGCGAACCTTCTGTTCACCGTTCGAACGCGTTTTCAAACGCTACACGAACGCGCATACACTGAACTGAGTCCTTTTCATCACATGTCATGCATAATTGTTTTTTAGGTGATTTCTCTTGTATCATGTAATCAATCATACTATTTGTATCCCTGCATTTATCTGTTTGATGTGTTCATGAGATGGTATTCAAGCATGATTAGGTCGTTAGTATGTTACTTGGTTCTTAAGCATGATTTAGCCTATTTGGTTGTTCATTTTCAAGTATGATTAGTCATTTATTTTGCGTTTGGAATTTGCATTATGTCTAGGTTGTTCTTTGTTTTCCGCATTGTATGATCGAAGTATGTTCATGAGATTACCGTGTGCTATTGCATGTTCGGCGTTATTCCAATTTGCTTTCATGTGTGATTATTATTATCTACTGGCACGCCTATGATCGAATGTAATGTGCTTATGACATCGCATGCTAGCCGTATTTATCTTTATGTATGCAAATTGGGATATAGATTATGGCAAATAGGTTGTATGCAAATATGAAATGTGTTACATGTGAACTTAGATGAACTCTTGATTTATGCATACGAACTTAGGAGTAAATTATCCTTGGAAATAAATGTTGCTTAGGCTTGTTAAATTATTGTACAAATCATTTCATTACAAGTGGCATAAGTAAGGGACCATTCTGAACCCAACGGTTTGAGGTCTTCCATTGTGAGGGGTGAGTGCGTCCTTAAATCTTTGTCCCGGTTCACACCGGGTGGCGACTCCATTATTCCCCAATTAGTCCCCCGCGGGCTACTCCGTACTCCCAACCGGGTCGCGAGCCCGGAACAACATGCGTCGCCCAGTTTCTGTGTCCCACAATGAGTTTTACATCAAATTTGGCATGCTATTTATAGGCAAATATAAAGACTTCCACCAATTTCTCTACCAAACATGGCACCAAATCCTCCACCAAACATGCAAGCATGTTTGGTGGAAGTTTGACAATTGTAAATTGTCATTTTCCATTTTCCATTTTTTTTTTGGTTTTTGATAATGACTTTAATAATTATACATAACACACTTTGGAGTTTTCATCCATTTCGGTCTTGAAAACTTCAGAATTCGAAATTCTTATGAACATGAAAGTTGTAAATATTTGAATCTTCTTTCATCTGAAACTTGAATCACCTCAATCCGATATCGGAGTAAAATGTTATGGCCAAAATAAGAAACTTGCACAAAGTTGAAATTTCTGAAATTGTACTTAGTTAGAACGCCATTTCAAGTTTCCATCCTCCAAAATCCAAATGTCAAGTCTAGTTTTTGCATTTCTTTACTCCATATTTCGTCCTGATTGATTTCATTGAGTCTCGATTTTATTTAACTATAAAACAATAAAAAACACATCAAAACGTTCATAAAACTCGAGAAATTATACAAAATTTTAAGTAAAAGGGGCAGCAAATATTGATATATTTTCCGCTCATCTCACCTCCAAACCTAACATTTTGTTAGTTCTCGAGCAAAACAACAAAATAAAATGAAATAAATAAATTTAAAATAAATTATCCTAAGCCACTTTCGTAGGGATCACGGTTGCATTTAGCGTATGCAACAAGCCTTTAAACCTTAGGTGTCCCTAGTTGACGAGTTATAGTCTCGTGAGGGCTTACAACGACGATACCATAAACGTCAATCCAAACAAAAAGATAAACGAGTTTAAAAACAAAAGAAATTCTTTTCCAAGTTAATAATTTGTTTCTTTCTTTCTAAATTAATAAATAAGTAAATTCTCCTATACTTTTTACCATTCTCCATATACACAACCAACAAAGTATTAATCAATTTATTGTATCTACAATAATCATAAGTGTAGTTGAAAAATAGAGTAATATTTTTGTCCTAAAGTTATATTGGAATTCATACTTTTTTGGCAATGGAATTTTTTCTTTTCTTTTTTTTTTTTAAAAAAAAAGAAAAAAGAAAAACAACATCTTCAATCCTTATAACGAGCTTTGGGCCATTGACTCCCAAACCAGTTGGCTTTAAGGCACTAAGTGTTAAGACACCCCTACGAACTTAATTGCCTGGATCTCATATGTTAAAAGTTCTACCGTTTGACGCGAACAATCACTGCTTACTGAGGCAAGATGTCTGGTTACTAAGTAGGAACTTTATTATTATTAGCTCAGGTTCTACCATTTAATGCGAACAATCACTGCTTACTAAGGCAAGATGTCTGGTTACTAAGTAAGAGCGAGGTTAATTATTTATATACTCACAACCATTTTTTTTATTATTCCATCACTTTTAGGTGCTATTTCCAACAAACCAGAGCACTGAATATTACAAAAAATTTCATTTAATACCCATGTCTGTATGTTACCATGTACGTTGATAATACATGTCAAATGAGCATATGAAGATCAACTTTAATCAATATTATGGAGAATTCACGAATTTAAATAATTCAAAATGAAATAAACAAAAATTAACTTGTTACAAATCAAACTTAGTTACGTCTTAGGAGTAGAAACTCCTTACTCAGTTATCTTAAGACACAATTCCATTTGATTAGTAAAGTTAAAAACATCAAAACATTTTTTTTGTTTTTTTAAATACAGTAAAAACAACACACAAAGTTTAAAAACAACACAAAACAATATACTAATCAACTATTCCCTCCCCCAAACCTAATTGAGACATTGTCCTTAATGTCTTAAAAAGAAAAAGAAGAGTTTAGAAGGCAGTACCTGGTTAACGTGGAATTGTCAATTGTATCTACATCTAAAAAGAAAACTAAAGGTTAAGATCCAGATTTATCTAACGCTTCTTACCACGATCATTATAAGACCAGTTCAACTTGGAAATGATAGGGTCAATATTTGGTTCAAACGTCAAGAGTTGGTCAATTAAAGTACTGATTGTTCTACCAGTGAAGAGAATATCTTTTATGGGTTTGAAAGGAGCCCATTTCTCTTGGCATCTTCAAGAAACACAAAAATAAAGTAAAAAAATTCATCAACATTAAATAGTCCAATTGGTTTATGGTGTATGTTCAAGTTCGCCCAAGATATCATTGTGAAAATTTCCTCCATCGTGCCCAAGCCATTTGGCAAAGTAATAAAGCATCATCACGATTAATCATTTTAACAAGTCATTCGGACATACATGACACATTGCATTTCTCTCTATTTGATTATCCGATAAGATTCACGCCCGCCAAAGGTTTTGGGATGATTCCCAATACTTGACTACCTCCTTCATGTACGGCCCTTGAAATGTATCCCATCAGTCCAAGATTGCGACCTCTATATACCAAGTGCATATTTCTCTCTGCCACGACTGCCCAATTTTTTTATGCTTCAGTAAATTTTGGTTTAGATCCAGAATAGTTCCACAGAACACACAGATGTTAAGGACTCGTATTCTTAAAGGTTCTTCCATTTTTTTTACTCTCTCAAATCTGGATGTGTTCAAGAGAGCAATGACGAGCTGCATTTATAGATCTTGAAAAAGGGTGAATAATAATAGCAATAGTACCTGCCAAATGATAATTATTAGCTGACAGTAAAATAAATCAAGATGTGAAAGTCAAAAAGTCTGGATCTTGTTGGCAAAAATAAAAGAAAATAACAAAACAAATCATAATTATTAGTTAAAGACAAAAAAATAAAAATAAAATATTTACAAGGAGTCGTGATTGTGGCTCACATCTTTTTCCAATAATAGCGTGAATGACCTCTATGGGTCAGGGACAAGCTTCCCATCCAATTTTCTTATAAATTGGCAAATAAGGTCTTTTAAAGTCAGATTCCCGAGACTCAAAAGTTGTCTTTCTCATTGAAATTGTGTATGTAAATTGCGAATCGCATGATGAACATATCCATTGGAATGCGTCTCAATAGTCAATGATATATCATCTAAAGACTCATTACTCAAGCCATCCCTAATGAATTTTATTTTATCTTCACGATTATCAAACACCATTCCTAAAGAATGACAACGTGTATTGCATGTACATCGTGCACATTTATAACAAAAAACTAGTTGTTTAGATCTTCTTTTCTTAGAATATGTGATTTTTCCTAAACCAGGCATAAATGAAATAAAAGAGTCAGATGACTCACCTGCCAAGCGAACTCGTGCTTCAATTATCCAACAAATATCACTAGGAATACCTTTGATCATCAGAAGTCTCGATCTTTTAATGCGTGCTTTGTATACTTTCATCAGAGAGTTTTGAGGGAGAAAAAGGAAAAAGCTTGTGAAGTTTTGCCAGAGTTTCCTCCAACTTAACATTACCTACAAAAATAAAAGACACAAAAGAAAACACACAATATCACAGTATATACAGATTGCTTGGGTTGTCTCCCTGCTAGCCCTAAGTTTAACGTCTTCAGCCAGACATGATTGCCCAAACGTTAGGCTGGATCTGCCAGTGTGAGACTCTCTTTTTGTTGCTCAAATGATTCTCCCCAATAGTGCTTGACACGTTGGCTGTTGACCCTGAATGTGTTGTTGGAAGTGGGGTTGTGTATCTCAACTACTCCGCAGGGTAACACTTGGGTGATTACAAATGGACCTGACCACTGTGATTTCAACTTCCCAGGGAAAAGTTTCAACCTTGAGTTGTATAACAACACCTGCTGCCCTGGTTCCAGTTGTCTGCGCACTATTTTTTGAGCATGCCACTTCTTAGTAATTTCATTGTACAGTTTTCCATTCTCATAAGCATGGAGACGAAATTCCTCTAATTCATTCAATTGTAAGAGTCATTTCTACCATGCTGCTTGCAGATCAAAGTTCAGCTTTGTCAGTGCCCAATACGCTTTATGTTCGATCTCCATGGGCAAATGTCATGCTTTTCCAAACAACAGACGATAAAGAGACATTCCAATGGGTGTCTTGAAAGATGTCATATAGGCCCATAATGCATCATCTAGTTTTTTGGACCAATCCTTCCTCGTTGAACAAACAGTTCTCTCCAGTATTCTTTTGATTTCTTGTTGGAAACTTCAACCTGATCACTTGATTGCGGATGGTGAGCAGTGGAAACTTTACGAGTAACTCCATATTTGGATAGGAGTGCATCAAAGTACTTGCCGCAGAAATGTGTTCCACCATCACTGATGATTGCTCGAGGTGTTCCAAAGCGAGTGAAAATAATTTTCTTAAGGAAATGCAAAATCACTTTGGAATCATTTGATGGTAGTGTTGTTGCTTCAATCCATTTGGTGACGTAGTCTACTGCAACCAAAATGTACAGGTTTCTATATGATGGAACAAATGGTCCCATAAAAACAATCCCTCACACATCAAATATTTCGACTTCGAGAATGCTTTGGAGTGGTCCTTCATTTCTTTTCGAAATATTTCCCGTCCTCTGGCACATGTCACATTGAAGAACGAATAAGTGAGCATCTTTAAACAATGAGGGCCAAAACAAACCTGATTGTAGGACTTTGGCTGCGGTTTTGTCTTTGCTGAAGTGTCCGCCATATGGTGATGAATGACAGTGCTGCATGAAACTATTGATCTCCTCTTGTGGTACACATCGACATATTAACTAATCAACACAATGTTTGAATAGGTACGGCTCATCCCAGACGTAGTGCTTGAGTTCTTTGAAGAATTTATCCCGTTGCTGATGTGTCAATTCTAACTATCATTTCCCTGATACTATGTAGTTCACATAGTCAGCTTACTATGGGACTTCCTGCTGCTTGATGGCAAATAACTATTCATCTGGAAAAGTTTCTTTAATTGTCAGTTCATTGCCTGTTGTATCTCCATTTTCGTGCCTTGACAAGTGATCTGCCACTTGATTTTCTATCCCTTTTTTTATCTCGGATCTCTGTGTTAAATTCTTACAGTAGAAGCACCCAACGGATCAATCTTGGCTTGGCATCTCTCTTTGCAATTAGATATTTAATTGCTGAATGATCTGTGTAGACCACCATTTGGGACCCAAAAAATAAGAGCTGAATTTATCAAAAGCAAACACTACTGCGAGCAACTCCTTTTCAGTTGTTGTGTAGTTGAGCAATGCTTCATTCAGAGTTTTACTGGCGTAGTAAATGGTGTGAAAAACTTTTGCTTTGCATTGTCCCAAAACTGCACCTACAACAAAATCACTGACATCACACATTACTTCAAATGGGAGCGTCCAATCTGGTGCTACTATGATAGGAGCAGGGATCAGCTTCTGTTTTAAGATCTCGAAAGTATGGTGGCATTCTTTGGTGAAGTGGAATGTCACGTCTTTCTCCAGCAGATTGTACAAAGGTTTATCAATCTTGGAGAAATCCTTAATGAATCTCCTGTAAAATCCTGCATGCCCGAGAAAACTTCGAATCCCTTTGACTGATGATGGTGGATGTAGTTTCTCTATAGTCTCAATCATTACTTCGTCTACCTCGATTCCATTCTGTGAGATCCGATGTCCCAGGACAATGCCTTCATGTACCATGAAGTGACATTTTTCCTAGTTGAGTAACAAATTGGTATCTTCGTATCTTTGTAACATTTTTCTCAGATTTTGCAAGCAATGGTTGAATGAGTCTCCAAACACTAAGAAGTCATCCATGAAGACTTTCATGCTTTGTTCTATCATGTCTAAAAAGATGGCCATCATGCTACAATGAAACGTGGCAGGAGCATTACAGAGTCCAAATGACATCCTGCGAAAAGCAAAAGTATCATATGGTAATGTGAAGGTGGTTTTCTCCTGATCTTCCGGGGAGATGGCAATCTCATTGGATCCTGATTATCCGTCCAGAAAGTAGTAGAATTCATATCCCGTCAATCTGTCTAGCATCTTGTCAATGAATGGTAGTGGGAAATGATCTTCTGTGTGGCTTTGTTCAGCTTCCTATAGTCCATGCATACTCTCCATCCAGTCACTGTCCTTGTCGGAATCAACTCGTTCTTTTCATTTGTGACTACAGTCATTCCTCTTTTCTTGGGTACATATTGCATAAGACTCACCCAAGAACTGTCAAGATGGGGTGGGGTAGATGATGTCTGTGTCCAACCATTTGATGATTTCTTTCTTTACGACTTCCTTCATGATTGGATTCAGTGTCCGTTGATGCTCCATTGTGGCTTTATACTCATCGTTCATCAGGATTTTGCATGCAAAATGATGGACTGATGCCTCAAATGTTTGCTATAGTCCAGCCAATAGCTCTCTTGTGCTCATGTAACACTCTCAATAACTTATCTTCCTGCACCCATGTCAGTGACAAAGCAATAGTCACAGGTAAATCAGAAGAGTTCTCCAAGTATGCATACCTGAGATGGTTTGGAAGTGGCTTTAGTTCCAACTGTGGTGGTTCTTCAATCGAGGGTTTGACTCGCTCATTTTTCGGTTGTTTCAAACTTTCCACCTATAGTGTCGATCTGAAGCGATAGGCTCTATTAAGATAGTTGATACATTCCAGAATCTCATCATCTACTTCTTTGTCAATCATGTTGTGATGCATGCTTGAACTTTGTCAGTGGAAAGTTGCATTGCATCTGTGTCCTGGATGATATTATCTATTACATCAAGTTCATCATTTGGGAACTTCATGGCTTTGAAAACATTGAATGTTACTTCCTGGTCCTGCACCCTCATGGTTAGTTCACCTTTTATACGTCAATGATGGTTCGACCTGTAGCCAAGAATGGTCTCCCGAGGATGATAGGTACGTCTTTGTCTTCCTCCATGTCAAGGACAATGAAATCTGCTAGGAAAATGAATTTGTCAACTTTGACTAGCACATCTTCTACTACACCTCTCGGAAATGTGAGTGATCTATAGCAAGTTGCAGAGTGACTGAGGTGGGCTTTGTTTCTCCAATCTGCAGTTTCCTGTAAATTGATAAGGGCATCAAGTTAATACTAGCACCTATATCACACAAAGCCTTACCGAAGTAATGTTCTCCTATGGTGCAAGGGATGGTGAAACTGCCAAGATCCTTCAAATTTAAGGGGAGCTTCCTTTGAATGATGGCGGTACATTCTTATGTCAGTGTTACAGTCTCATAATCTCCCAATCTCTTCTTTCATGACAGAATATATTTCATGAATTTGATATAACTAGGCAATTGTTCCAACGCTTTTACAAACGGAATGTTGATATGCAGCTTTTTAAAGATCTCCAGGAATCGAGCAAATTGCTTGTCTAATTTGTGTTTCTCGAGACACTGTGGAAAAGATGGAGGTGGAGTAAATTTTTCTCGACCATTTTCTTTTGCCTCTTTTTCCTCCATGTGTGGATCTGCTTCATTACTGTCTTTTGGAACTTTCTCAGTAGATGCCTTGATTCCAATATCTTTGTTGATTTCAGTGCCACTTTTTAAAGTGATGGCTTAGCATTGCTCCTTCCCCATGTTCCTTGGATTTGGTTTTGTGTCGCTAGGAAGGGTACCTTGCGGTTTGTAACTCTGATCAATGGCCAATTGTCCTAATTGATTCTCCAGTGCTTTCATAGAAGATGCTTGGCTTTGAAACATACCATCGTATGTTGTTGCTTATTTTTGAATCATAGCTTAATATTTGGCTTCTTGTTTTTTCATCTGGGCAATCAAATCTGCTATTCTTGGTTCTTTTTCATACTCATAGACTTTATTCTGCTGTTGGAATCCGAGTGGTTGATTGTTCTTTTACCCTGAAGTGTTGCTCCATGTGAAATTGGGATGATTCCTTCACTCTGGGTTATAGGTGTTGGAATATGGATTGTTTCCCTATCTTTTGAAGTTGCTGACATAGTTCACAGTCTCATCATGTGGATTGTAAGATTCTGCCTCTGATGCTCCTCTATATGGTGAACTTGTGGATCCGACGATGTTCACAGCTTGCGTGCTAAGAGTTTCCAGGCATTTGCAAATATGATTTAGCTTGGCATTCACGGTTGTGTTGGTTCCTACTTCGTGGATTCCTGCTACTCGATGGATCATACTTCTCTCTGTTGGCCACAAGGAATTACTGTTAGCCATTTCTTCAATTAAGTCTCAAGCTTGATCTTCTCCTTTTACCATTAAAGCTCCTCCAACATTAACATCTAATGTGGTTCTCATCAATCTAGTAAGCCCATTGTAGAAGGTTTGGAATTGAAGCCATTTTACAATTTCAAGGTGAGGACATTTTCGAAGCAGTTCCTTATATCTTTCACATGCTTCACAGAGGGATTCTGAGTCATGTTGCACAAGGATGTGATGTCATTTCTCAACTTTGTTGTTCTGGGTGGGGGAAAGTATTTTACAAGGAACTTGGTGGCAAAAGTGTTCCAAGTTGTGATGGAACCTGCTGGTAGTGAATGGAGCCAAGCCTTAGCTCTGTCTTTAAAATAATATGGAAACACACACAAATACATTGTTTCTTCTGCAGCTCGGTTGTAGTTGAATGTGCCACAAACTTTCAGGAAGTTGCTGATGTGGGCATTAGGATCTTCAATTGCATTCCTCTCAAACTGAACTGAATGATGTATCATCTGAATGCATGCCTTGATGTCATAGGCATTTGCTAGCAAAAGAGGAAGTACAATACATGATATGAGGCCGTCGATCACCGGAATTGTTCTGTCTCTAATGGGAATTGGTGGTGCTACCTCCAAAGATTCAAGTTCTTGATTGTTTATGTTAATCAGTGCTTCTTGATCTTCTCGCTTTCCCTTCTCAACTGTCTGATAGTTCTTTTAATTTTAGGTCAAGCAGACGGATTTCAAAGCTTCTGCTTCTTCTCATGTAGTTTTGAGAACCTGAAACTCAAGAAAATAAAAATAATAAGTAAAAACAAATTAGACACAAGTAAAGTATCTAACATCAAAATTAATAGTAAAAGATAAATAAGTCCCCGGTAACGGCACCAAAAACATGATCGGGTGAAATCACACACGTAACGCAAGTGCACGTATCGCTCAAGTAGTATAAAATGTATCGATCCCACAAGGACTTAATACATATGCTATTAATTTATTGAAGTTAAATTTCTACAAGTATCTAAAAATTGATTGTTGTTTGGTTGGTGATTTTAACTAAAGACAAGTAATTAAAACAATGCAAAAGTAAAATTCTAAAAAGTAATCAATATTATAAAACTATCTAGGGTTGTGAATTCTTCCAATATCTTCTAAAGATGAAGTGACTATCTTATGCTTGTGTAATATGTCAGTTTATTAACCTGGAACACAAAAATATGCAAAAGCCTCTTCCGATAGTCGAATGAAAACACTCAAAGTAACCCAATTAACTATATTCCTATGTTAATAAAGAAACTCTGAATTCATTAAGGTCAAGTTCCAATTGGCTACCCACGCCCGATAGGTATATTCCTATCCTTGAAGGAAATCTCTAAGGTGAGATCGTAAGCGAGCTATTCAGTCTAAGACTGAAACCTAAAATCCCTTTTCCAAGTTCATTTTAAGTTTACCACATCAATCTTATTAGTGGCCATTTAACAAGAAGCATTAAGATTAAGACTCAATAAATAAACAAATACATCACACAAGACACAAAATAACCAACTTATAAACCAATGGTATTTGAATTCATCACAACCCTATATAATGTATTCAGTTACAATACATACCTAGGATTACTAAAGACATAAATAAACAAAACATCATAAAATAAGTTGAAATCTAAAAAGTTAAAATAAAACAATAAAAATAAAATGTTGGAGTTAGGGGATCCACTTTTAATATTCAAATGTAGGAATCTCACTTTATTATAATAAAGAAATTGTCTATATTATCTAATTAATTAAGTCCAAACAACCATAAAGGCGGTATTATTATTTGTAACATCCTGAATTTTCAGGGTAGTTTTGGAAGATTCCCAAACTGAAGTTATAGTCTTAGAACAGACCGATAGTGGATTATGGGAGTTTAAGCGATGATATATGGGTCGAAATAATATAATATGAAATTTCGTTCCGTTGGAAAATGTTGGGAAGCGGCCGCGAGTGCGCAGCGGAAAATTAAATTTATTATGCCGCTTTCCCTTTGCCCAAGACCCATTTATTTTGATTATTCTACAAGCCTAGGCATGTTACTATATATTCTAAGCTTAAAACTCATAAAACATGCAAAGAACATAAACCTAAACATGCTAACTATGATAAAAACTCTAATTAAAATAAAGAAAGAAAAAGACTTACAAGAACCGAAGACTCCTCCAATCCTCCCTCCAATCTACAAGCTTTTCTCGAACTCAGCAAGCTCTTCCGGTTGGAGATCTCTAAGTCCCGAGGATCGAATATAAAGCAAGAAATACAAGTGCGAATACAACGAGGGAGTTGCGGAATACTCACATTGATCGGTTGAGCGACGCGGTAGGCAACACAAATATCCTTTTCTGCTCACTGCAGCTCACGGCAGTTTCTGTTTTTGCTCCATGGTGTGCTCGGCAATCATCAAGTTTTTGAGCTCCAAGCTTCGTCAAACGATTCCAAGCTCATGGGTGGACTTCCCTATCACCTTCGCATGTCTCTCGGAGTGCTAGCACTCTTGATTTTTGCCACAAAAATCAAACATTTTGCTTCCCTTTTCCTCTTTGGCTCTCGGCAGTGGGCTGCCAAAACCAGAATAAAAATGCCCCTCCATGGGCGTGAATGAGAGGGAGAGGAGAGAAGAGAGAGTTGTGAGTTGGTTGCCAAAAAGTGTATCAAATACACTTAAATGAATTTCAAATTCATTTACCACACATTTGGCTTTCTAAAAGTCAAACCATTAAAGCCATAAATGCCAACCACACACATCACTTCCAATCAATCAGTGAATAGTGACTGGCGTCAATCACTCAAAGTGAAAGACATCTATCACTTGATTGAAGAATGATGTGACGCTAGATGCGACTAGCGATTTGACGCTTGATTTGACTTGCGTGCCGCACTCGAATTCGAAATGCGAATGCGCTCGCAAACAATCCCAGGCTCTGGTTCGCTAATTCCAAATTAACGAATTTTCCGTTGCGACGTAATTAAATGATTATGCCTAACGAAATCACTATTCACGTCGCTAACGAATTAATTCTAAATTAACTCGTTCGCCTGAATTAAAATCTAATTTTAATTCCGCGTCGAAATCTAATTGCGTTTAATATATCGAATATATTAATTTTAATCGATTAATTCCAAATTAATCGTTATCTCTCTTTAATTGATATTTTATCCTAGATAAAATATCTCCGCAATTAATCCAAGATTAATTTTCTCTCTCATCTAATTAATCCCAGATTAATTAAAGTGCGAGACATACGTCATCGGTGAATCTTCGGGAAGCGACCCATGAGATCCCCAGATTTGTTGGCAGTAAATTCGGTCATCGGACTATCCGAACACGTAAGTACCTAGTACTACGTTTATACCGATTTACAAGACAAGGTTGGCTTCTAGCAAAGCGCCATGCCTACCAAATTCTCCAGAAATATCCTTACAGGAATAAGGATCTATATCAGGCGTAGTATACGTAGTATTGCGTATTTCGATCCAGTATCGGATGATCACATGCAAGGCCTGAGGCTGGTACAGTGTCTGCCCCGTACGAAGCATATATCGGATTACGAGCAACTAGTCTCTTTATTATCGGATAATCATGGCCAAGTCATATTATCCCGACGGTTGCAACCTTTTTAGAGAACCAGTTCGGTATCCCTACGCGATCATCATCTCCATATGATTGGAGTGACACTTCCGTCTTGACATCACACCCAACACACTACGATTATCAATATACCTAGCAGAGGCGTACACAAAACCTGTTAAAGCCCTGGACAACCTCAACCAAAGTATATTGATTGTCGTAAGTATTAGCGGTGCAAGTCTCAAGTTAAGACCAAATACACCTAACCTGATTTCGGACTTCCATAGACACATAGTCATACTACCAATGGAATTCCGAGGGGGTCTATCCAGAGCGAAGCTGTTTCCCGTACCATCGGTAAAACACAACCTCCTATTACACTTGCATGAGTATCCTATACCCAAATATATGAGAACTATGTCGTTGTGCCCTCACAAAGCGCACAAGTGTAATACTAGTCTTTTACATATTTATCGATGTCCGATCTCGATAATACTCTGACTAGGGATATTTAATGATTTATCCTTCGTGGATTGATACTGTCTCATATCATTCTCAATCCAGGAACAAATCATAAAGACCTCCTATCATTTATACATCTAGGTGATCTAATTAAAAATGATAAGAGTGCAATCTTCTTTGTCACATAGTTAATTTGTACAACAACACCATGATCTGTACAAATAGTGACGCTATGGGTCATAATTGTCCAACACTTTCACGTTCCAAAGAGCCACCCAAGTGTGTCGCCTCCAAAGATGCACACACCAAAGCCAAAACTCAATGGCAAGACTACGCATTGAGTGCACAGGTATTTTGCCCTTGGTGCTAGCCTAGGCAATACCTCAAAACTTTTAACTCGAGGTTCCTCTAGTCAATTAGACTTAAGGATCCTCCAAATCAGTGCCTTACTCTTAAACTTTAGAGTTGCTCACTTATATAAACCCAAGATATGAAAATTTTTGGTGTAAAAATTTGTGAAGAATTCTTTGGGTTTATATAGTGCTCCAAAGAGAGCAAAATTAATTAAGAATCCGATGTGAGATAAAAGCTAATTTAATCTTAGCCATTGGATCTTAATTTAGTGGTTTAATGAGATTATAAAACCCTAATAAGAGTTTGGGCCGAATTGGAATTCAAAACAAATAACAAATGTTTTTTACTATTCACGTGAATAGTACTATTTTTTTTTATTCCAATTCCCAAAGTGCTCCCATCGTCATTCACCAATCCCTAAGCCACTATGGAACCTCATAAATGATCTGTTCAATAATTAAACACATTGAACCATTTATGAACAATTCCTACAATAATCATATATGTTGTTATATTTGTAATGTGCACTGTTAACCATTGATTTTGACTTTGTTGTGTGTGACCTTTTGGGTTCCCCTCAAGTTGGACATGAAATGAATCGTGATAATTTAATCGAACATAAATTATCCTCCGATCAGATGGTCTTTCGATTTCAATGACCAAGGTTGACATCTAGCAACATGCCAAGGCCCCCAAATGAGAAGGAAAGATATATACCAATTATGTATGCGATTTATATATGATACGGTCCCTCGCCTCACTGTATCCCCACCTATTGACCTAGGGTACAGAAAGTGTCTACCCATATGGTCAAAGGTATGATGTTGATAGTGTCATGAATTGTGCTAACACAAGAATCTCACATGATTCTTCCGCTGTGGCCACAGTCTCAATCACTGATCACACATATCAACCCGCGAACTGGAATACTACTCTTATAAGAAAATATTATCCAAGAGAGTGGCGATTCTCTGTTGTATCTTTACAAACTTCATGTGTTTCAATAAATGACCCAATCATACCATTATGATCGGATCTTTTGAAACGGGGAAGGAGAATGTAAAATTTATTTGATCCACACATAAGATTGTAAGGACCTCAAGTCTAAGGACTAGTCATATAATCGATACATGAAAGTTCTCACAGACACATGAGATAAAGACTCCATATGAAAACTTTTGGCGGTCAGTTCGATGGACACGAGCAACTTATGCATCCATGTGATACACCAAGCGGACGGATCTCCGCTAGTAGCCTATGAGATTGGCTACCCCACTTAAGGGCGGATCATATCATCATGCTAGTCTCTCCGCTTTGTGAACACCCAGATTATTCATAAAACTATGACTATGAACATTTAAGAGTAATGATTCTCATAAGGTGTCGAAGCCATCATCTTATTACTCCAATGGCTTTATTACAGTGTTGATGATTCATATAAGTTATGTAAGACACGTATAATAAAAATTGTCATTTTATTAATTAATGAAAATATTACAAATACATGTACATATAGCCCATCCACAAGTTGGGTATAGGGCATATCCCTAACAATCTCCCACTTGCACTATAGCCAACTAGTATGAATATGGACACCATACTCTCGGGTGTGCCTATCATGCTTTTGTTGAGTCAGCCCTTTAGTCAGAGAATCTGCAAGATTATCTTCTGTGGGTATTTTCTATATAATAACTTATTCCTCTCAACAATCTCCCTGATGAGATGAAATCGCCTAAGTACATGCTTGGATTTCTGGTGGACCCCTTGGTTCATTTGATTGAACAATGGCACTCGTGTTGCCACAGTACATCGTGACTCCATTCTTTATCGCGGGAAGCACTT
>SKCR01030371.1:0-31660 GCA_019454045.1 Zanthoxylum bungeanum | reverse complement strand
ACCTCTACCATGGGCGTGAATGGCCTCCCTCTCTACACTTTGATTTTGTTGCAATTTCAAAGGAGCTAGCACTTCACAAATCAACTAAGGTGATAGGGAAACGAACTCAAAGTATGGAATCAACACAAAGCTTGGATCTTGGAGATCTCTTCTCAAAATTTTAAAAGCTCAAATCCGCTCAATGTAAGTAATTCCGCAACTTATATTGAATTTATGAATATGTTTTCATGCTTATTAGATCCTTAGCATGTTCTAGGAACACTAACAATGGTATCATGAGCCAATTTTAAGCATGAAAATTTTAGTGTTCATGAGACCAAAATTTGGGGCTTTTATGTTTTGAACATGATTCTTTCAAATTAATGCTTTGAGCATGCTTAGAATATGATAACTTAGAGTTATGCATGATTAGATTTGAAACAAATCAAATGAATCAAAAGTTAAAAAATTGTTCACTTGGCCGAATCCTCTCTGTACAGTGGACTGCAGTTTTTTATTTTTTGTAACATCATTGGATGTGTTCAAATGCTAGATTAAATGTTGATTGTTGGTTTGATTGGATTGGAATCAAAGTCAATAAAGTTCATGTTAAAATCAAAGAGCATGTTGAGCATGAAATGATGAATTTTGGATTCAATTTGTGTTGAGCATGAAATGATGTGTTTTAGCTTCAATTTGTGTTGTGCATGAATTGATGGATTAAGCATGATTAATTAAGTTAATTGGTATTTTGGAAATATTGAGTTTAATTAATTAATCATGGCTAATACATTTTAATTAAAATAATTGTGATATTTGGAATATTATAATTATGTTAATAAGCCTTTAATTATGAATTGGGCTAAAAATGTGTATTTGGGCTTAATGGGCTTGGTTTGACCAAGTTTGGTTTTGGACTTTTGGATTGGATCCAATTGGGCCCAAAACCAATTCCATAAAGTCCAAATACATCACTTGGCCCTTTAAAGAATTTAATTGGGCCTAATGGGCCTAAATTGATTTGTTGGCAATAGGGTGATTCCTATTGGGCCTTGGCATTTTGGGTTGGATCCATTATGGCCAAAGCCCATGCCTTAAGAATCAATTAAAAGCCCATTGGACTTTAATTAAAATGGCATTGGATGTTATTGGGCCTTTGAGACCCATTAAGATTGGATTTGGAATCCAAGTCTTTAAGGCTTATAAGTAAGTGTATATATTTAATTTGGAATTAAATTGGAATTAGTATTGAATACAAATAATAAATTGGATTTAAAGTTGTAGTTCAATATAATTCAAGAATACTTACTTTGAGTATTTATTCTTAAACGAGTTTGACTCACGCAAATCAAATCGTTGTTTGAACATTGGATGGTCATTAATTCAAAGATTAATTAATTGGATTAGATTGATTGAATAACATGATTTGTATGAATACATGAATGTGTTGTATGAATAATGTATATCGGATGGATATTAGAAGGGCGAAGGCAATTTTGGAAATTGTAATAAATTTAGAATTTATTTAAATTGGACCTGCGTGTCCAGCCTTTTATCTCTTTACTCTTTGTAATTCTCTTCTCACCAATTCCCCTCAATGTAAATGAGGTTTCTTTATTGTATTAAGTAATTGGGTAGAAGTTAGAATAGTTCTAGCTGGGGAGAGGAAAATGAGTGATTTGTTTTAGGAACAATTTGTGAGATATCCATCCGCATATCATTATTAATTTATTTATTTATACGCGATTTATTATGTGTTTAGAATGCATGTTTAAAGGATTATGATGATGAGACCTAATCAAAGATAATAAATTGGTTACCAATTTGCACACGAAAAACCCTCAAAAACATATTAAGTGTTTTTCCTTCCGTTGAGTGATTCTTACTCAAGATCCAAAGTTGGCATTGGTTTGTTGGCCAAAGTCAAGACCTTTGTCAATTGCGGATGTGTTTGAATCATGAAGGCTTTGTTCCATATCGGTGTCTTGTCCAAGTTGTGATTTGTTGGCCAAAGTCAAGATCACTTCTTGTCCATCGACATTGATTACGAAGCTTTCCATGTCAATGGGTTCCGCTTAACTGGGATCATTAAGTTTGTTTTGCCAAAGCCAAGACTTAGTTGATTCAGAGGAAAAAGGTTAGGTAATATATTCGATATATTGGCATATATAAGATATATGTTTCGGACTTGGATGTCCACCTACCGGATCTAGGAATTGGATGAGATCCAATTGATCTTAGAGATCTACCTAGTTAAATATCATACAGCTTGTTGGCCAAAGTCAAGGTTGTGTGTTATTTAACGGGATCCTAGCCCACTAGGAAACTAGGTTTCCCGAGTACTCAACAGAGGGTTAGAGGCTCGCCGAAAAATAGTGGGAGGCAAGTATTAGATTTGCAATATTCGTTTAGTTACTTGCCATACGCGCTCAATAAAATATCATTCGTCAAATATATTATATATTAGTTGGACTAATATTTATTGTTGTTTTAATTACACAGTTGGACTCTATTCAAACTACTTCATTTATAGTTGATTATATAATTGGATTATAGTAATCAATATATTTGAATTTTACCCCTCATTTATAGGTGATTATATAATTGGATTATAGTAATCAATATATTTGGATTTTACCGATCATTTATAATGATTATATAATTGGATTATAGTAATCAATATATATTTGATTTTAACTAATAAAATTGTAATAAGTTATATAGTTAGACTATAGTAATCATTACATTAAATTGTACCTGAAATTGTTGATTAAATAGTTGGACTATTAGAATCAAGATTAAATTGAAAGATTAATGTTTAAAACATTATCCTAGGGAAAATGTGTTTAAACGACTTTAATTTTCAAATTGGGAATAAATTTCAGGATAGTCCTGAAACTAAGAAGTTATTTTATTTGATAAAATAACATCTTAGGCCTAAGCCCGAAGTTAAGCAAATAGTAGAGCATGATCTTTGGAAGATTCATGTGATGATAACTTTAATGCTTAATCCATTATGTTTGCCATAATGACTCCTTAATTTCTTAATCAGAAGTAAGGATTAGATCCTTAAAGTATGATAATGAAATTGAAGGATCTTCATAGATCTATTCTTAGATCTTAGAAGTATTAAATTGCAATAAACAACTCTTGGAGAGTTAATGACTATTCTCAAGGATACCAAAGTCAAAGTTTGCAATAAGGCAAGAAGCGCAAGGCGCACCTTACTTCGATATTCTAGAAGGCCAAGGCTTGGTCAAAGACTTCTGAAATATGAAAAGGGCAAAGGCAAAATCATTATAATCTTCTAGGAAGATAAATGACATATCCCAAAATGTCTACCTAACCGTGGCAACGGAGTCATTGAAGCGTGACTGCCGTATGGACAAGGCAGACATGAAGGAATAAAAGAAAGGGCAAGGCTCTGACTTTAAGTATATTGTCATAATTATGTTCACTACTAGTATTAAAATTGGATTTTAAATACTTAGTGTGATACATAAATATATGTACTGATGTGCAGAATCTGCTATGAGCAGGATACTGACTTCAAATGAGATTAATCTGCGAATATGAAACGGGACGACAGTCGCTGTTTTAACCGTAGATACCTAAGTTTAGAAAACTACCCTTGGGTGTGTACTTAAATAGGAAACTGTTGTAATGTAACTAATTTGACTAGAAACATTATCTCTATATCGAGTATAACTCGTTGCGAGTATGCCTTTATATTCTAGAACACTAAAGTGTTTTATTTTATAAAGATGATATTGAGATAAACACATTAGATGTGAATAACAGTATTTATATTTTGAATATAAATAAATCTCAAACATATAATATGACGAACAAATAGCTCAAACTGATTTGATCATATAAGACTTATTTGTGGCAGTGTTGTCTGGGACACATTAAACAAGACTCGTATATCCACACCTTTGAAGAGTGGTACTAGGATGGATTTGATTCCATTCAAATGAAGTCTATGAATCTAGTTTATTGGGCAAAGTGCCTAAAATACCTTTACTTGGTAAAAGTATAAGTGCCACCGATCTATTAGCCATTGTTCATAGTGACGTAAGTGGGCCCATGTTTAGCTAGGCTAGAGTGGATATGAATATTCGTGACCTTTACGGATGTGGCATCGCGTTGTGGTTGTGTTTCTTTTGAAGAACACAAATCGGAAACTTTTAGAGTTTCGACACAAAATAGACGAACAGATCGGCTAAAGTATTAAAACATCACAGTTTGACCATGATGAAAATACTTAAGCCATAAGTTTCTCATATACTTGAAAGAGTATAGTATTCTTTCAATGAGGACTCCTCCCGGAACACGTCAATTGACGGTGTGTCCGAACGGAGAAACTGAATTGTTGTTGGACATGATAAGGTTAATCATGAGTCGCTCTGAGCTACCATTTTCCTTCAAAAGGGATAAGCATTAACAGTGCAATACTTATTTTGAATAAGGTTCCATGAAAACCTGTTTGACAGATTTCATATTAGATATGAACAGGAAAGAAAACTGGGTTTTCTCATTCCTGATAATTTGGGAATGTTGGCCATACGTTTGGATGATACCAAACTAGAACCCAAATTGGATAAGTGCCTAATGTAATTGGTTATCCTAGGGAAACCAAAGTATAGTACTTATACAACTCACTAGAGAACAATGTAATTGTTGATCACCATGCGGTTTTCCTAAGAGGAATACCAATATGCAGTGGTAAGTGGGAGGATAGTAAAACTCGATGAAAAATCAGAGTTATACTGTTCAAGGCACCAAGTCCTTAATGGAACACAAGAAGTTCATCAAGGATGAAACTGTACCATAATCTTCGAATACACAAGAACCGCGTTAGTCGGAGAGAGTCAGAAAACAACCTGGGGTATCGGTTTCTGATCTCACCTCATAAAGATGTCAATCTTATTGAGGAATACGAACTGACTACGTATAAGGAAGTGATACAAGGTATCAACTCCCTATCATGGCAAAGTGCTATGAAGTCCGAAATGGATTCCATGTATACCAACTATGTTTAGAGACTAGTTGATGTACCAGAAGGCATTGTGCCGATTGGTACTATATAAGTCTTCAAAGAAGACAAACATGGATGGCAACATACCAACGTACTAAGCTAGGCTTGTAGTGAAAATGTATCATTATCAACAATATGTCGATTACAACATTAATTCGTTAGCGACGTGAATAGTGATTTCGCTAGGCATAATCATTTAATTACGTCGCAACGGAAAATTCGTTAATTTGGAATTAGCGAACCCGAGCCAGAGAGTATTTGCGAGCGCATTCGCATTTCGAATTCGAGTGCGGCACGCAAGTCATATCAAACGTCAAATCATTAGTCACATCAAACGTCAAATCACTTGTCACTTTGAGTGATGTGACTTGACAAGTTGATTGATTGAGTGATGTGACTTGATGTAGTAGTTGGCAAAAGCTTTAATCATTTGACTTTTTGAAAGCAAATGTATTATATCTTTATTTGATTTTTGAAAATCAATTTAGGTGTATATGATACATTTTCTCTTAAAACAACTCTCCCTCTTCTCTATCTTCTCTCCAAAACGCCCAAGGGGCTGTTGTTTTCTTTCTCTTTTCTGGTTCACTGCCGTGAATGGAGGAGAAATAAATGATGATTTGTGGCAAATCATCAAGGTGCTAGCACATTCTAGGAGGCATACAAGGTGATAGGGAAACCATCTCATGATCAAGGAATGACCAAACAGAGCTTGGAGCTTCATGGATCAAGCCAAAGCCGAATTTGAAGACTAAAAAATCTGCCACTACCGAGCACATTGGAGGAGCATAAAATGATTTTGTTCTTCGTAGCATCCAATTTGTTCGATGTGAGTATGATTCCGCCATACTTTGTTGTGTATTCACATGTGTTTTATGCTTGATTTCATCCTTGGGACCTTAATAGAAACCAACAATGGTATCTTTAGCCATTTGAGCATGAAACATGAATTAGAGTTCTTAACTTTGATTTGGGGCTTTTTGATTTAAGAATGTTTTTGGAAAAATTTTTGTTTGAATATGCTTGTATATGGATAACTTAGAGTTATATGTGATCAATTTGTTGAAAAATTAATTGGATTAATTTTCCCCAATTTGCTATGCTTGGCCGAATATTAGAAGAACCCTAATGTCTTGGTGGTTTTGATTTTTGATCATTGGATGTGTTGGAAATCAATTGGGAATGTTGATTTTATGTTTAATGGATTTAATTGGATTGAATTCGAATTGGGCATAATTTTCCCCAAATTGCCGAGAATATAACATGTACATATGAGTTTGATTTTTGATCAAAATGTGTTGGACACTAATTGATGTAATTGAGCATGATTAATTAGGCTAATTGATGTTTTAGAAATGTTAATTGGGTAATTAATTGTGTAATACACTTTATGTAATTAAATTGGGAATTTGGAATTTTTGTAATTTAATTATGTTGGGCCTTAAATTGGATTTGGGCTTGCAATGTTATAAATGGGCTTATTGGGCTTGGTTGTACCAAGTTGGGTTTAGGCAAAATTGGTTGGATCCAATTAGGCCCAAAACCGCTTCCATAAAGCCTAAATGCGACTAATGGACCTTTAAAGTTTAATTGGGCCTAAATTGATTTATGGGCTTATGGGGTAACTCTCGGATTGGACTTTGGTTATTGGGTTTGACCCGAGTTGACCAAAAGTCCACGCCTCAAGAAATTAATTAAAAGTCCATTGGACTTTAATTAAATTAATATTGGATATTAATTGGGCTTTGAGACCCGTAACGATTAAATTTGGAATTTAAGTCGTAAAGGTTTATTAATAAAGTGTAATATTTAATTTGGAATTAAATAGTGAATTAGTATTAAATACAAATTGAATTGGATTAATTTTGTAGTTTAATTTAATTCGAGAATTCGTACTTTGAGTACTTATTCGCAAAAAACGAGTTTGACTCGCGCAAAATCAATCATTGTTTGAACATTGGATGGTCATTAATTATCAGATTAATAATTGGTAGATTGATTGATAACATGCTTGTGTGAATACATGATTGCGATGTATGAATAATGTATATCAGACGGATATTAGATGGGTGGGGCAATTTTAGAAATTGTTGTAATAAATTGGAATTTATTTAAATTGGACCTGCGTGTCCAGCCTTATCACCTCCATACTCTTTGTATTCTCTTCGCACCTATTCCCCTCAATGTAAATGAGGTTTCTTTAGAAGTGTAGTGTAACGGGTAGAAGTAAATACTTGTGCTAGCGGGAGAGAGAAAGGGAGAGATTTGATCTATGATCAAAGTGTAAAGTATCCATTTGTATATCATTATTATTTTATTATAAGCGCTTTATTATGTGTTTAGAATGCATGTTTAAGGGTGTATGATGATGAGACCTTAACAAAGATAATAAATTGGTTGCCAATTTGCACACGAAAAACCCTTGCAAAATATTAAGCGTTTTTCCTTCCATTGAGTGATTCTCACTCAAGATCCGAGACTGGCATTGGCTTGTTGGCCAAAGTCAAGGCCTTTATCCGTCGAGGATGTGTTTGAATCACGAAGTCTTTGTTCCATATTGGTGTCTTGTCAAGTTGTGGTTTGTTGGCCAAAGTCAAGACCACTTCTTGTCCATCGACATTGATTACGAAGCTTTCCATGGTCAATGGGTCGCGCTTAACTGGGATCACTAAGTTTGTTGTGCGAAAGCCAAGGCTTAGTTGATTCAGAGGAAAAAGGTTAGGTAATACATTGGATGTATTGGCATATATAAGATATATGTTACGGACTTGGATGTCCCCCTACTGGATCTAGGAATTGGATTGGATCCAATTGATCTTAGAGATCTACCTAGTTAATTATCATACAATTTGTTGGCCAAAGTCAAGATTGTGTGATATTTAACGGGATCCTAGCTGTTAGACATTATGACCCATAGCGTCACTGTTTTGTAAATGATATTGTATTATTGTACGAAATTAACTATGTGATAATGAAATTGCCTTTTGCCGTTTTGTAAAATATTTACTTTAATATATAATGGCAAAAGTCCATATGATTAGTTCCGTATTGAGATGATATGAGACAGTATCAATATAAAAGGTTTAATCATTAAATATCCCTAGTCGGAGTATTATCGAGATCGGACATCGATAATGCGGAATAGACTAGTATTGCACTTGTGCGCGTTGTGATGGCACAACGGCATAGTTCTCATATATTTAAGTATTGGATACTTATGCAAGTGCGATAGGAGGTTGTGTTTTACCGATGGTACGGAAAACAGCTTCGCTCTGGATAGACCCCGCGGAATCCCATTGGTAGTATGTCTGCGTGTCTATGGGAGGCCGCATCAGGGTAGGTGTATATGGTCTTAACCTGAGACTTGCATCGCTAGTACTTGCGACAATCGGTAAACTTTGGTTTTGGTGGTTCGGGGCTTTAACCGGTTCTGTGTACACCTCTTCTGGGTTTATCGAGAATCGTAGTGTACTGGATGTGATGTCAAGATGGAAGTATCACTTCAGACATATGGAGATGATGATCACGCAGGATACAGAACTAGTACTCTATAACTAAAAGGTTGCAACCGTCGGGACAATGTGACCAGGTCAGGATTGTCCGATTTAAAGAGACTAGTTGTTTGATGTCCGATATATGTTTCGTACGGGGCAGACACATTCCAGCCCCAGGCCTAACATGTGATCGTTCGATACTGGATCTATGTACGCGATACTACGGTATACTACGCTTGATAAAGATCTAATATTCCAATAAGAATATTCTGGAGAATTGGGTAGGCATGACGCTTTGCTAGAAGCCAACCTTGTCTTGTAAATCGGTAAAAACGTAGTACGAGGTACGTACATGTTCGGATTATCCGACGACCGTATTTACTGCCAACATATCCGAAGATCTCTTGGGTCGCTTCCTGAAGATTCACCTATGATGTTTGATTCGAACTTTATTAATCTTGGATTGATTACGGAGAAACTTTATCTTGGATAAAATGCCTAATTAGGAGAGAGAACGATTAATTTGGAATTAATCGATAAAATAATATATTCGATTTATTAAACGAAATTAGATTTTGACACCGAATTAAAATCGGATTTTAATTCGGGCAAACGAATTAATTTTGAATTAATTCGTTAGCGATGTGAATAGTAATTTCGCTAGGCATAATTATTTAATTTACGTCGCGACGGAAATTCGTTAATTCGGAATTAGCGAAACCGAGCCCGAAAGTGTTTGCGGACACATTCGTATTTTGAAACGAGTGGGACCCGCAAGTCACATCGCGAAGTCTCATCACTTGACATGACTAGTTGATGGATGTCACAAGTCACCTTTATTGAGTGACACATTGTCACTATTCACGATGTAAGTAGGTGAGGCCATTTAATGGCTTTTTGGAGGGAAAACGTTTTTGACCTTTGGAAAAAGGTATTTACCAAATATTTTGGTAATAATTACATATCTCTCTCTCTCGGTTTTTAAGAAAAATTAGAAAGAGAAATTGATAAGGAATACAAAAAGCATTCTTTCCCTTTTCTTCTTGCTCACGCCGTGAGCTTCATTTGGCAAGAAAAAAAATTGTTTTTCATTCTCTCCATTTGCTAGCACAATGAAGGATCAAATGAGGTGTTAGGGAAACAACCTTGGAGCTTGGAATACTAAAAGGCTTGAAGCTTCTTCTTGATTTCTTCTTGGCCGAAAGTTTCCACCTTGAAGACTCAAGGATTTTCTTCATCATTTTAATCACAAGCTTTGTAAGTATGATTCCGCCATGCTTCAAGTTTTGCATGTATAAATCATGTGTTTCACTTGCTTATACTTTCTTTGGGACTAATAATAGAAACCTACAATGGTATCATGGAGCCATGTTTAAGCATGAAATACATTAGGGTTATTTTGGGTAAAATTGATTGAAGCATTTTTGTGAAATTTGATGATTAAGTATGCTTATATGTATGTAATATGATGTTATACATGATCAATTTTGAGAAAAATGCATTGGATGATTTTTCCCCAAAATTGTTGCTTTGGCCGAATATGGAGTTTTGGTAAAATTGATTGAAACATGTTCTTGTGAAATTTGATGATTAAGTATGCTTATATGTATGTAATATGATGTTATACATGATCAATTTTGAGAAAAATGCATTGGATGATTTTTCCCCAAAATTGTTGCTTTGGCCGAATATGGAGTTTTGGGTAAAATTGATTGAAGCATGTTCTTGTGAAATTTGATGATTAAGTATGCTTATATGTATGTAATATGATGTTATACATGATCAATTTTGAGAAAAATGCATTGGATGATTTTCCCCCAAAATTGTTGCTTTGGCCGAATATGGAGGTCCTTGCACTGGATTGGAATTTTTTGTGTACAAGTTCATTAGATGACTTAAAACATATACGGGATGTAGATTAGTGATTCAAACGGATTGAAAAACAAATCGAACCAAAAAATCCCTCTTGCCGAATGCAATATTACATGTTAAAGGACTTGATTTTTTGTTCAAATAAATGTTGGACATGTGTTTTGAACAAGTGATGATTAATAAATAAAATTGGTGTTTTGAAATATTTGGTTTAATGAATTAATCATGGATTTACACTTTAATTAATTGAATTTTAAAATTTGGAATATTAAAATTTAATTAATGGGCTTAATTGTAAAATTGGGCTTGTATTATTATATTTGGGCATAATGGGCTTGGTTGGGCCAAGTAGATTTGGGCCAAAAGGATTGGATCCAATTTGGGCTTAAATCACTCCATTAAGTCCAAATATAGTAAAATGGGCTTTAATGTTTAATTGGGCCTTATGGGCTTGAAATTGATTTTATGGCATTTAAGGGTGATTCCTTATTGGGCTTGGTAATTGGGTTTGACCCACATTGACCAAAGCCCAAGCCTTAATAAATCAATTGAAAGCCCATCGGACTTTAATTAAACAAACATTGGATGTTAGTTGGGCTTGGAGACCCAATTAGATTAGATTTAGAATCTAAGTCTTTAAAAGCACATTAAAAGTGTAAACATTTAATTTGGAATTAAATAAATTGAATTAGTATTGAATACGACTTAAATTGGATTTAACGAGTAGTTCGATATAATTCATGAATTCGTACCTTATGTACTTATTCTCAAACGAGTTGGACTCGAGCAAAATCAAACCGTTGTTTGAACATTGGATGATCACTTAAACAAAGACTAATTAATTGGATTAGATTGGTTGTAAAGCATGTCTTGATTGAATATATATGTATGTGATGAATGAATAGTGTATATCGGATGGATATTAGAAGGGAAAGGGTAATTTTAGAAATTATTGTAAATTTAGAATTTATAAATTGGACCCGCGTGTCCAGCCTTATCTCTTTTATCTCTTTGTATTCTCTTCTCACCTAATTCCCCTCAATGTAAATGAGGTTTCTCTTATTGTATTATATAATTGGGTAGAAGTAGAATAGTGCTAGCGGGGAGAGGAAAGGGAGTGATTTGTTCTAGGAACAAGTTGTTTTATATATCCATCAGTATATCACTATTAATTTACTTTACGCGCTTTATGATGTTTTAGAAGCATGCTTAAGGGTGTATGATGATGAGACCAAACAAAGATAATAAATTGGTTGCCAATTACGCAAAAAATCCCTCAATCTATATTAGGCGATTATCCTTCCGTTGAATGATTCTTGTTCAAGATCCAAAATTGGCATTGGTTTGTTGGCCAAAGTCAAGACCTTTGTCAATTGAGGATGTACTTGAATCATGAGATTTTTGTTCCACATCGGTGTCTTGTCCAAGTTGTGATTTATTGGCCAAAGTCAAGATCACTTCTTGTCCAACGACATTGATTACGAAACTTTCCTTGTCAATGGGTCCCGCTTAACTGGAATCATTAGGTTTGTTGTGCCAAAGCCAAGGCCTAGATGATTCGGAGGATATGGTTAGGAAAATGTATTAGATACATTGGCATAAGTAATGTACATATGTTTTGGACTTTTGATGTCCACCTAACCGGATCTAGGAATTGGATGGGATCCAATTGATCTTTGAGATCTACCTAGTTAAATAGCATACAATTTGTTGGCCAAAGTCAAGGTTGTGTGTTATTTAACGGGATCCTAGCCCACTAGGAAATAGGATTCCCGAGTTCTCAACAGAGGGTTAGAGACTTGATGAAAATAGTGGGAGGCTAGTATTGAATTTGCAATTTCGTTCAGATACTTAGCCTTACGCGTATTTCAAAATTATTTCGTCTATTTATTAAAATTAGTTGGACTAATACATTGTTATTTTTTCTTGTAACAGTTTCACTGTACCCATTTTATCGTTAACTAGATAGTTGGACTATCGTAGTTGAGATGGCAAGCAAAGGAAATGTCCGAGACATCATCATGGGTGACAATGTCTTTAAGGGCATAAACTTCGCTGATTGGGAAATGAACCTAATGATAGTCCTTGGGGCTGAGAGGATGCTGTACACTATACAGATACCTCTCCCGCCTAAGCCCACTAACCCACTTGAGCTGGAGTTATGGAAAACTCACAGCGATGATTGTGACACAGCTCAGGCTATTATGTTAGCTTCGATGACTCAGCACTTTCGTCGCCAGAATAGGGACTTGGATTCTTATAACATGATGGCTAGACTGCGAGATCTCCACCGCACCAACAAGCGGATGGAGAGGTACGAGTTGGTGAAGAAACTATTCCGCGCCCGAATGACTGAAGGCGCATCAGTTGAGGCCCACGGGGCTCAAATGATCGCCGATATTGATGAGTTGGCCAATATGGGAATAGTCTTGGAGGCTGAGCTGACCGTAGATTTGATCTTACAGTCACTTCCTGATTCTTGGAAACAAATCATAATCAACTACAAGTTGATGGACACGGATGACTCTCTTGGAGAGCTGTTATCCATCTTGAAGGAGTCTGAAAAAGAACTCCATAAAGGGGGCAAGCGCGAGGCGCACTATGCATCGACCTCTCAGGGGCCAAGGGCTGGGCCCAAAGCAACTGGAGGGGTGAGGAAGAAGAAACATAAGAACAAGGGTAAAGGCAAGTTGACAAAAGCTTCTAGGAAGCCAAGGAACAAATCTCAAGATGTCTGCCTCAACTGCGGCAAGAAGGGTCACTGGAAACGTGACTACCGAATGGGCAAGGGACACAGGGAGGATATCAAGGCAGACAAGGCACTAGCCTCTGGTATGTTTGTTATTGAGATAAATATGACTACTTCTAGTTTTAAAAATTTGATTTTTGATTCTGGTTGTGCAGCTCATATATGTACTGATTTGCAGGATCTGCAGGATAGCAGGATGCTGGCTTCAGGGGAGGTTGATCTACGAGTCGGAAACGGAACTCCAGTTAATGTTTTGGCTGTAGGGACTTTTGTTTTGGAATTGCCCTCGGGGCATTTACTTAAACTTTTGAACTGTTATTATATACCTAGTTTGACTAGGAATATCATATCTGTATCTTTGTTAACCCAGCATGGGTACACTTTTGTATTTAGAAACACTGGGTGTTATTTATATAAAGATGATGCAGAAATTTGCACTGCCGTTGCAAATATGGCCTTTATATTTTGAATATAAATGAATCTCCTAAACATAAAATTGTTAGACATTATGACCCATAGCGTCACTGTTTTGTAAATGATATTGTATTATTGTACAAAATTAACTATGTGATAATGAATTGCCCTTTTGCCGTTTTGTAAAATTATTTACTTTAATATATTAATGGCAAAAGTCCATATGATTAGTTCCGTATTGAGATGATATGAGACAGTATCAATATAAAAGGTTTAATCATTAAATATCCCTAGTCGGAGTATTATCGAGATCGGACATCGATAATGCGGAATATAGATAGTTGCACTTGTGCGAGTTGTGATGGCACAACGGCATAGTTCTCATATATTTAAGTATTGGATACTTATGCAAGTGCGATAGGAGGTTGTGTTTTACCGATAGTACAGAAAACAGCTTCGCATTGGACAGACCCCGCGGAATCCCATTGGTAGTATGTCTGCGTGTCTATGGGAGGCCGCATCAGGGTAGGTGTATATGGTCTTAACCTGAGACTTGCATCGCTAGTACTTGCGACAATCGGTAAACTTTGGTTGAGGTGGTTCGGGGCTTTAACCGGTTCTGTGTACGCCTCTTCTGGGTTTATCGAGAATCGTAGTGTACTGGATGTGATGTCAAGATGGAAGTATCACTTCAGACATATGGAGATGATGATCACGCAGGATACAGAACTAGTACTCTATAAAAGGTTGCAACCGTCGGGACAATATGACGAGTCAGGATGTCCGATTTAAAGAGACTAGTTGTTTGATATCCGATATATGTTTCGTACGGGGCAGACACATTTCCAGCCCCAGGCCTAACATGTGATCGTCCGATACTGGATCGATATACGCGATACTGCGTTATACTACACTTGATAAAGATCTAATATTCCAGTAAGAATATTTCTGGAGAATTGGGTAGGCATGGCGCTTTGCTAGAAGCCAACCTTGTCTTGTAAATCGGTAAAAACGTAGTACGAGGTACGTACGTGTTTGGATTATCCAACGACCGTATTTACTGCCAACATATCCGGAGATCTCTTGGGTCGCTTCCTGAAGATTCACCTATGATGTTTGATTCGAACTTTATTAATCTTGGATTAATTACGGAGAAACTTTATCTTGGATAAAATGCCTTATTAGGAGAGAGAGAGAGATCGATTAATTTGGAATTAATCGATAAAATAATATATTCGATATATTATTAAACGAAATTAGATTTCGACGCGGAATTAAAATCGGATTTTAATTTGGGCAAACGAATTAATTTAGAATTAATTCATTAGCGAACTGAATAGTAATTCCGCAAGGCGTAATTATTTAATTCACGTCGCGACGGAAATTCGTTAATTCGGAATTAGCGAAACCGAGCCCGAAAGTGTTTGCGGACACATTCGTATTTTGAATCGAGTGGTATCCGCAAATCGCATCGCGATATCTCATTACTTGATACAAATAGATGATGGATGTATCTAGTCACCTTTAAGGGATGATACATTGTCTCTAATCTCAAAGTAGGTAATGATGGCAAATGATGAATTTTATTTTGGAGGGAAAACCTTTCACGGTTTTTGAAGGGTTTTTGATTAAAAAAAAAAAAAAAAAATTTCATTTTGGTATTTGATATCATATTCTTTTTTTTTCATTTGTCTCACACGGTTTTTTGAAACATTGAGAACAAAAAAAATAAAAGACATAAACTCTCTCCTCTCCTTCTTCTTCACGCAAGCCGTGAGCTTCATCCATGGCAGAAAATTGTTTTCTCCATTTTTGCTAGCACAACAAGGGATCAAAGGAGGTGATAGGGAAACGCATTTGGAGTTTGGAGTACTAGAAGATTTGAGGCTTCTCACACTGTTGTTCTTGGCCGAAAACACCCCCAAGATTTGCAACTTCTATCATTCTTGTTCTTGGCCGAATATCACCCACCTTGGAGGCTCAAGGATCCTCTTCACCATTTTCGTCACAAAGCTTTGTAAGTATGTTTCTGCCATCCTTCAAGCTTTGCATGTATGTTATTTGTATTTCTATGGCTTAATCTTTCTTTGGGACTAATTATAGAAACCAACAATGGTATCATTGAGCCATGTTTAAGCATGAAATACATTAGGGTTAATTTGGGAAAATTGATTGAAGCATGTTCTTGTGAAATTGGATGCTAAAGTATGCTTATATGTATGTTATATGATATATTACATGATCAATTTTAAGAAAAATGCATTGGATGATTTTTCCCCAAAGTGGTTGTCTTGGCCGAATGTGGAGGTGCTTCCATTGGTTTGAAATTTTTCATGCACAAGTTTATTAGATGACTTAAGCATGATTAAATGTATGATATTTGATGTAATACATGATCAATTTTGAGAAAAATGCATTGGATGATTTTTTCCCTAAAATTGATGCTTGACCGAAAATGGAGGTCTTTTCACTTTATTGAATTTTTGCTTTCAAGTTCATTAGATGACTTAAAATCAATACGGATAATAGATTAGTGATTCATTGGATTGAAAAACAAATCGAACCGCAAAAATCTCTCTTGGCCGAATACAACATGACATGTTAAAGGACTTGATTTTTTGTTCAAATAAATGTTAGACAATTGTTTTGAACAATTGATGATTAATAAATTAAATTGGTGTTTTTTGAAATATTTGGTTTAATGAATTAATCATACCATTACACTTTAATCAATTGAATTTTAAAATTTGGAATATTAAAATTTGATTAGTGGACTTTTATGTTTAATTGGGCCTTATGGGCTTGAAATTGATTTTATGGCACTTAAGGGTGATTCCTTATTTGGGCTTGGTAATTGGGTTTGACCCACATTGACCAAAGCCCAAGCCTTTATAAATCAATTGAAAGCCCATCGGACTTTAATTAAACACACATTGGATGTTAGTTGGGCTTGGAGACCCATTTGATAAGATTTAGAATCTAATCTTTAAAAGCACATTAAAAGTGTAAACATTTAATTTGGAATTAAATAAATTGAATTAATATTGAATGCGACTTAAATTGGATTTAACGGGTAGTTCGATATAATTCATGAATTCGTACCTTATGTACTTATTCTCAAACGAGTTGGACTCGCGCAAAATCAAACCGTTGATTGAACATTGGATGATCACTTAAACAAAGACTAATTAATTGGATTAGATTGGTTGTATAGCATGTCTTGAATGAATATACATGTATGTGATGAATGAATAGTGTATAGCGAATGGATATTAGAAGGGAAATGGTAATTTTAGAAATTATTGTAAATTTAGAATTTATAAATTGGACCTGCGTGTCCAGCCTTATCTCTTTTATCTCTTTGTATTCTCTTCTCACCTAATTCCCCTCAATGTAAATGAGGTTTCTCTTATTGTATTATGTAATTGGGTTAGAAGTAGAATATTACTAGCGGGGAGTGGAAAGGGAGTGATTTGTTTTAGGAACAAATTGTTTTACATATCCATCCGTATATCACTATTAATTTATTTTATGCACTTTATGATGTTTTAGAAGCATGCTTAAGGGTGTATGATGATGAGACCTAACAAAGATAATAAATTGGTTGCCAATTACGCATAAATCCCTCATTTATATTAAGCAATTATCCTACCATTGAATGATTCTTGTTCAAGATCCAAAATTGGCATTGGTTTGTTGGCCAAAGTCAAGACCTTTGTCAATTGAGGATGTACTTGAATCATGAGAGTTTTTTTCCACATCGGTGTCTTGTCCAAGTTGTGATTTGTTGGCCAAAGTCAAGATCGCTTAAACTTTCCTTGTCAATGGGTCCCGCTTAACCCGAATCATTAGGTTTGTTGTGCCAAAGCCAAGGCTAGATGGTTCGGAGGATATGGTTAGGAAAATGTATTAGATACATTGGCATAAGTATATATACATATGTTTTGGACTTGGATGTCCACCTAACCGGATCTAGGAATTGGATTGGATCCAATTGATCTTTGAGATCTACCTAGTTAAATAGCATACAATTTTTGGCCAAAGTCAAGATTGTGTGTTATTTAACGGGATCCTAGCCCACTAGGAAATAGGATTTCCTGAGTTCTCAACAGAGGGTTAGAGACTTGATAAAAAATAGTGGGAGGCTAGTATTGAATTTGCAATTTCATTCAGATACTTAGCCTTACACGTCTTTCAAAATTATTTCGTTAATTAATTAAAATTAGTTGGATTAATTCATTGTTATTTTTTCTTGTAACAGTTTGATTGTACCCATTTTATCGTTAACTAGATAGTTGGACTATCGTAGTTGAGATGGCTAGCAAGGTAAATGTCGAGACATCATCATGGGTGACAATGTCTTTAAGGGGACAAACTTCTTGATTGGGAAATGAACCTGAGGATAGTCCTTGGGCTGAGAGGATGCTGTACACTATACAAACACCTCTCCCGCCTAAGCCCACTGACCCACTTGAGCTGGAGTTATGGAAAACTCACAGCAATGATTGTGACACAGCTCAGGCTATTATGTTAGCTTCGATGACTCAGCACTTCATCGCCAGAATAGGGACTTGGATCCTTATAGTATGATGGCTAGACTTCGAGATCTCCACCGCTCAACAAGCGGATGGAAATGTACGAGTTCGGTGAAGAAACTCTTCCGCGCCCGAATGACTGAAGGCGCATCAGTTGAGGCCCAAGGGCTCAAATGATCGCCGATATTGATGAGTTGGCCAATATGGGAATAGTCTTGGAGGCTGAGCTGACCATAGATTTGATCTTACAGTCACTCCTAATACATGGAGACAAATCATAATCAACTATAAGTGATGGATACGGATGACACTCTTGGAGAGCTGTTATCCATTTTGAAGGAGTCTGAAAAAGAACTCCAAAAGGGGGGCAAGCGCGAGGCACTTTACATCGACCTCTCAGAGGCCAAAGGCTGGCCCAAGCTACTGAAGGGGTGAGGAAGAAGAAACATAAGAAAAAGGGTAAAGGCAAGTTGACAAAAGCTTCTGGGAAGCCAAGGGACAAATCTCAAGATGTCTGCCTCAACTGCGGCAAGAATGGTCACTGGAAACGTGACTGCCGAATGGGCAAAGGACACAAGGAGGATATCAAGGCAGGCAAGGCACTAGCCTCTGGTATGTTTGTTATTGAGATAAATATGACTACTTCTAGTTTTAAAAATTGGATTTTTGATTCTGGTTGTGCTGCTCATATTGTACTGATTTGCAGGATCTGCAGGATAGCAAGGATGCTGGCTTCAGGGGAGATTGATCTACGAGTCGGAACGGAACTCCAGTTGCTGTTTTGGCTGTAGGGACTTTTGTTTTGGAATTGCCCTCGGGGCATATGCTTAAACTTTTGAACTGTTATTATATACCTAGTTTGACTAGGAATATCATATCTGTATCTTATTAACCCAACATGGGTACACTTTTGTATTTAGAAACACTGGGTGTTATTTATATAAAAATGATGTAGAAATTTGCACTGCTGTAGCAATAATGGCCTTTATATTTTGAATATAAATGAATCTCCTAAACATAAAATAACAAACAAAAGGCTCAAAAAGAGTAATCTAAAAGATGAAGCTTACATGTGGCATTGTCGTCTAGGACACATAAACAAGACTCGCAAATCCACACTTTTGAAGAGTGGGTACTTGGACGGATTTGATCTTAATTCATATGATGTCTGCGAATCTTGTCTTTTAGGCAAAATTCCTAAATCACCTTTTAGTGGTAAAGGTGAACGTGCCACAGAACTGTTAGCCCTCGTTCATAGTGACGTATGTGGGCCCATGTCTAACCAGGCTAGAGGTGGATATCATTACTTCGTAACCTTTACGGATGATGCATCTCGTTATGGTTATGTGTATCTAATGAGACACAAGTCGGAAACTTTTGAGAAATTCAAAGAGTTTCGACACGAAGTAGAAAAACAAACAGGCAAGAGTATTAAGACATTTCGGTCGGACCGTGGTGGCGAATACTTAAGTTATGAGTTTCAAGATTACTTGAAAGAAAATGGTATTCTTTCACAGTGGACTCCTCCTGGAACACCGCAATTAAACGGTGTGTCTGACGGAGAAACCGTACCTTGTTAGACATGGTAAGGTCGATGATGAGTTGGACTGAGCTACCAATATCCTTCTGGGGATAGCATTAACCAGTGCGGTACTTATTTTGAATAAGTTCCGTCAAAGTCTGTTGAACAGACTCCATATGAGAAATGGACAGGAAGGAAACCAGGTTTCTCTTTCCTGAAGATTTGGGGATGCTGGGCATAGTTAGACGTTTGGAAGGTACCAAACTAGAACCCAAATCAGATAAATGCCTTTTCGTGGGATATCCTAAGGAAACCAAAGGATATTACTTCTATCCCCACAAGAGAACAAAGTGTTTGTTGCTCTACATGCATTTTTCCTTGAGAAGGAATTCCTAGATGCAGTGGTAAGTGGAGGGAAAGTGGAGCTCGATGAAAATCGTAGTGATACTGTTCCTGGCATGAATCACGACGAAACATAAACAGACCATCCAGATGAGTCTGTACCACAATCTTCAGATACACAAGGACCGCGTAGGTCGGAGAGAGTCAGGAAGGTACCTGAGATGGTATGGGTTCCTGATCTCGCCTCATGTAGATATTAATCTTATTGAGGATAATGAATCGACTACGTATGAGGAAGCAATACAGAATATTGATTCCGCTTTATGGCAAAATGCCATGAAGTCCGAGATGGATTCCATGTATGCCAACCAAGTTTGGACACTGGTTGATGCACCAGAAGGCGTAAAGCCTATTGGATGCAGATGAATCTTCAAGAAGAAGACCGACATGGATGGCAAAGTACAAACGTACAAAGCTAGGCTTGTAGCAAAGGGGTATCGTCAACAATATGGTATTGATTATGACGAAACTTTCTCACTCGTTGCCATGATTAAATCCATTCGGATAATACTTGCAATAGCTACATATTTCGATTACGAAATATGGCAGATGGACGTTAAAACCGCTTTCCTTAACGGAAACCTTTTGGAGGATGTTTATATGCAACAACCTGACGGTTTTATCGTACCTAGACTTGCAAACAAGGTTTGTAAGTTAAATCGATCCATTTATGGATTGAAGCAAGCATCACGGTCTTAGAATCAGCGTTTTGATGAGATCATAAAAGAATATGATTTCGTACAAAACGATGATGACCCTTGTGTATACAAGAGGTTAGTGGGAGAGCACTGACTTTTATTGTCCTTTATGTCGACGACGTATTGCTTATAGGCAATGACATTCCCATGCTAACGTCGGTGAAAGCTTGGCTTTCATTAAAATTCTCCATGAAAGATCTGGGAGAAGCAGCATTTATTCTGGGAATAAAGATCTACCGGGATAGATCTAGAAAGCTGCTTGGACTCTCCCAAAGTACATATATTGACAAAGTGTTGAAGCGATTCAACATGGATCAATCCAAAAACGGATTGATGCCAATGTCACGTGGTATCCTTCTGTCTAAGGACATGTGTCCTAAGACTAAAGAAGAGAGAGATAACATGAGTCGGATACCGTTCGTCTCGACAGTCGGATCGATCATGTATGCCATGATATGTACGCGACCTGATGTGTCATATGCTTTGAGCATGTGCAGTCGCTATCAGGCCGATCCAGGTGAAGGTCACTGGATGGCTGTTAAGAATATCCTTAAGTATCTTAGACGAACCAAGGATGCTTTCTTAATTTATGGAGGTGGAGAACTTGAGGTGTCTGGGTACACCGACGCAAGTTTCCAAACCGACAAGGACGACTTCAAGTCGCAATCCGGGTACATTTTTTGTTTGAATAGCGGAGCAGTGAGCTGGAAATCTTCCAAGCAAGATGCTGTTGCCGATTCAACAATAGAAGTGGAGTATATTGCTGCATCAGAAGCAGCAAAGGAGGCAGTTTGGATCCGAAAATTCCTAATCGGATTAGGAGTAGTTCCGTTAGCTGTTGAGCCCGTGCCATTGTATTGTGACAATAACGGGGCTATAGCACAAGCTAAGGAACCAAGGTCTCATCAACGATCCAAGCATGTTCTTCGGCGTTACCATCTGATTCGGAGATTATACATCGTGGCGATGTAAAAATCGAGAAGGTCGCATCGGATGACAACATTGCAGATCCGCTGACGAAGGCTGTTCTTCAGCAAATGTTTGAACGACATATACATAGTTCAGGTATTAGATGCTTGAGTGACTGGCTATAGGCCAAGTGGGAGATTGTTAGACATTATGACCCATAGCGTCACTGTTTTGTAAATGATATTGTATTATTGTACAAAACAGTGACGCTATGGGTCATAATGTCTAACAATCTCCCACTTGGCCTATAGCCAGTCAATCAAGCATCTAATACCTGAACTATGTATATGTCGTTCAAACACTTGCTGAAGAACAGCGGTTAAACACTGATATAGAGATATGTCTCTAGTCAAACTAGTTACACTATAACAGTTCCTAATTTAAGTACACACCCGAAGGGTAGTTCCTAAACTTAGGTATCTACGGTCGAAACAGCGACTTTCGTCCCATTTCCGATTCGTAGAGAAATCTCGGCTTGAAGTCAGTATCCAGCTCATAGCGGATTCTGAACATCAATACATATATTTTATGTACCACACTAAGTATTTAAAATCCAATTTCAATACTAGTAGTGAACATAACTTTAACAAATATTTTTAAAGTTAGTGCCTCGCCCTTTCTTTAATTCCTTCGTGTCTTCCATATCCAAATGGTAGTCACTTTGGGATATGTCAATTATCCTTTCAATATTTCAGAAACCTTAGGCCAAGCCTTGGGTTCTTAGAATATCGAAACGATGTGCACCTCGTGCTGCATGCCCAATTGCAAACTTTGACTTTATCTCCTCCAGAATAGTCAATAATTCTCCAAGAATTATAAATTGCAATTTTAATACTTCTTAATCTAAAATTAGATTTATGACAAGTATATTAAATTAAGCATTAAAGTCATCATCACATAAATCTTCCAAAGATTTTATGCTCTACTTATTTTGCTTAATTTTGGGCTTAAGGTATAATAAGTTATTTTATCAAATAAAGTAACCTATTATTTATTCCCAATTTGAAAATTAAATTATTTAAAATATTTTAATCCCAGATTATATTTTAAATATCCAACTTTTCAATTTTATCTTGATTACAATAGTCAAACTATTTAATCAACGATTAGTGGTACTATATATATTATAATGATTATAATTAGTCCAACTATATAATCAAATATAATCCAAATTAATTAACCTCAATTACATTGATTACTATAATCCAATTATAAAATCAACTGTAAACTGAAATTAATTAATTCAAATATATTGATTAATATAATCCAATTATAATAATCAAATATAATACAGTCCAACTGTTTATTAAAACAACAATTAAATATTAGTCCAACTAACATTTAATCTAATGACGAAATAATTTAAATGAGCGCGTATGGCGAGTAATTGAACGAATATTGCAAATTCAATTCTTGCCTCCCACTATTTTTCGTCGACCCTCTAACCCTCTGTCGAGTACTCGGGAAACCGTGTTTCCTAGTGGGCTAGGATCCCGTTAAATATCACACAATCTTGACTTTGCCAACAAATTGTATGATAATTAACTAGGTGGATCTCGAAGATCAATTGGATCTCATCCAATTCCTAGATCCAGTAGGCGGATATCCAAATCCTAGACATATATCTTATATGCCAATACATCCAATGTATTACCTAACCTTTTTCCTCTGAATCAACTAAGCCTTGGCTTTGGCACAACAAACTTAGTGATCCCAGTCAAGTGTGACCCATTGACCATGGAAAGCTTCGTAATCAATGTCGATGGACAAGAAGTGGTCTTGACTTTGGCCAACAACCACAACTTGGACAAGACACCGATATGGAACAAAGCTCCGTGATTCAAACACATCTTCGACGGACAAAGGGCTTGACTTTGGCCAACAACCCAATGCCAATCTCGGATCTTGAGTAAGAATCACTCAATGGAAGGAAAAACACTTGATATTTTATGAGGGTTTTTCGCGTGCAATTGGCTACCAATTTATTATCTTTATTAAGGTCTCATCATCAAACACCCTTAAACATGCATTCTAAACACATAATAAAGCGCATATGAAATAAAATAATAATGATATGCGGATGGATACTTTACATTGATCCTAGATCAAATCTCTCATTTTCTCTCTCCAAAACTAGCACATGTACTTACTTCTACCCGTTACACTACACTTCTAAAGAAACCTCATTTACATTGAGGGGAATAGGTGAGAAGAGAATACAAAGAGTATATGGGTGATAAGGCTGGACACGCAGGTCCAATTAATAAATCAAATTTATTACAATTCCAAAATTATCCCACCCGACTAATATCCATCCGATATACATTATTCATGCATCGCAACCATGTATTCATATAAGCATGTTATCAATCAATCAAATCCAATTAATAATCTGATAATTAATGATCATCCAATGTTCAAACAACGATTTGATTTTTGCTCGAGTCAAACTCGTTTTGCGAATAAGTACTCAAAGTACGAATTCTTGAATTAAATTAAACTACATAATTAAATCCAATTTAATACGCATTTAATTCTAATTCACTATTTAATTCCAAATTAAATATTACACTTTTATTAACGAACCTTTACGACTTAAATTCCAATTTAATCGCAACGGGTCTCAAAGCCCGATTAACATCTAATGTTTATTTAATTAAAGTCCAATGGGCTTTTAATTAATTTCTATAAGCGTGGACTTTTGGTCAACTCGGGTCAACCGAAGAACCAAATAGTGAATTAGAATTAAACTTTGGTTGAGGTGGTTCGGGGCTTTAACCGGTTATGTGTACGCCTCTTCTGGGTTTATCGAGAATCGTAGTGTACTGGATGTGATGTCAAGATGGAAGTATCACTTCAGACATATGGAGATGATGATCACGCAGGATACAAAACTAGTACTCTATAAAAGGTTGCAACCGTCGGGACAATGTGACCAGGTCAGGATTGTCAGAAGATTTAAGAGACTAGTTGTTTGATGTCCGATATATGTTTCGTACGGGGCAGACATATTTCCAGCCCCAGGCCTAACATGTGATCGTCCGATACTGGATCGATGTACGCGATACTACGGTATACTACGCTTGATAAAGATCTAATATTCCAATAAGAATATTTCTGGAGAATTGGGTAGGCATGACGCTTTGCTAGAAGCCAACCTTGTCTTGTAAATCGGTAAAAACGTAGTACGAGGTACGTACGTGTTCGGATTATCCAACGACCGTATTTACTGCCAACATATCTGGAGATCTCTTGGGTCGCTTCCTGAAGATTCACCTATGATGTTTGATTCGAACTTTATTAATCTTGGATTGATTACGGAGAAACTTTATCTTGGATAAAATGCCTAATTACGAGAGAGAACGATTAATTTGGAATTAATCGATAAAATAATATATTCGATATATTAAACGAAATTAGATTTCGACGCGGAATTAAAATCGGATTTTAATTCGGGCAAATGAATTAATTTAGAATTAATTCGTTAGCGATGTGAATAGTAATTTCACTAGGCATAATTATTTAATTTACGTCGCGACGGAAATTCGTTAATTCGGAATTAGCGAAACCGAGCCCGAAAGTGTTTGCGGACACATTCGTATTTTGAAACGAGTGGGACCCGCAAGTCACATCGCGAAGTCTCATCACTTGACATGACTAGTTGATGGATGTCACAAGTCACCTTTATTGAGTGACACATTGTCACTATTCACGATGTAAGTAGGTGAGGCCATTTAATGGCTTTTTGGAGGGAAAACGTTTTTGACCTTTGGAAAAAGGTATTTACCAAATTTTGGTAATAATTACATATCTCTCTCTCTCGGTTTTAGAAACAATTAGAAAGAGAAATTGATAAGGAATACAAAAGCATTCTCTCCCATTTCTTCTTGCTCACGCCGTGAGCTTCATTTGGCAAGAAAAAAATTGTTTTTCATTCTCTCCATTTGCTAGCACAATGAAGGATCAAAGGAGGTGTTAGGGAAACAACCTTGGAGCTTGGAATACTAAAAGGCTTGAAGCTTCTTCTTGATTTCTTCTTGGCCGAAAGTTTCCACCTTGAAGACTCAAGGATTTTCTTCATCATTTTTCATCACAAGCTTTGTAAGTATGATTCTGCCATGCTTCAAGTTTTGCATGTATAAATCATGTGTTTCACTTGCTTATACTTTCTTTGGGACTAATAATAGAAACCTACAATGGTATCATGGAGCCATGTTTAAGCATGAAATACATTAGGGTTATTTTGGGTAAAATTGATTGAAGCATGTTCTTGTGAAATTTGATGATTAAGTATGCTTATATGTATGTAATATGATGTTATACATGATCAATTTTGAGAAAAATGCATTGGATGATTTTTCCCCAAAATTGTTGCTTTGGCCGAATATGGAGTTTTGGGTAAAATCATTGAAGCATGTTCTTGTGAAATTTGATGATAAGTATGCTTATATGTATGTAATATGATGTTATACATGATCAATTTTGAGAAAAATGCATTGGATGATTTTTCCCCAAAATTGTTGCTCTGGCCGAATATGGAGTTTTGGGTAATTGATTGAAGATTTTCTTGTGAAATTTGATGATAAGTATGCTTATATGTATGAATATGATGTTATACATGATCAATTTTGAGAAAAATGCATTGGATGATTTTTCCCCAAAATTGTTGCTTTGGGCGAATACGGAGGTCCTTGCACTGGATTGGAATTTTTTGTGTACAAGTTCATTAGATGACTTAAAACATATACGGGATGTAGATTAGTGATTCAATCGGATTGAAAAACAAATCGAACCAAAAAATCCCTCTTGGCCGAATGCAATATGACATGTTAAAGGACTTGATTTTTTGTTCAAATAAATGTTGGACATGTGTTTTGAACAAGTGATGATTAATAAATAAAATTGGTGTTTTGGAAATATTTGGTTTAATGAATTAATCATGGATTTACACTTTAATTAATTGAATTTTAAAATTTGGAATATTAAAATTTAATTAATGGGCTTAATTGTAAAATTGGGCTTGTATTATTATATTTGGGCATAATGGGCTTGGTTGGGCCAAGTAGATTTGGGCCAAAAGGATTGGATCCAATTTGGGCTTAAATCACTCCATTAAGTCCAAATATAGTAAAATGGGCTTTAATGTTTAATTGGGCCTTATGGGCTTGAAATTGATTTTATGGCATTTAAGGGTGATTCCTTATTTGGGCTTGGTAATTGGGTTTGACCCACATTGACCAAAGCCCAAGCCTTAATAAATCAATTGAAAGCCCATCGGACTTTAATTAAACAAACATTGGATGTTAGTTGGGCTTGGAGACCCAATTAGATTAGATTTAGAATCTAAGTCTTTAAAAGCACATTAAAAGTGTAAACATTTAATTTGGAATTAAATAAATTGAATTAGTATTGAATACGACTTAAATTGGATTTAACGAGTAGTTCGATATAATTCGTGAATTCGTACCTTATGTACTTATTCTCAAACGAGTTGGACTCGCGCAAAATCAAACCGTTGTTTGAACATTGGATGATCACTTAAACAAGACTAATTAATTGGATTAGATTGGTTGTAAGCATGTTTTGATTGAATATATATGTATGTGATGAATGATAGTGTATATATCGGATGGATATTAGAAGGGAAAGGGTAATTTTAGAAATTATTGTAAATTTAGAATTTATAAATTGGACCTGCGTGTCCAGCCTTATCTTTTTTATCTCTTTGTATTCTCTTCTCACCTAATTCCCCTCAATGTAAATGAGGTTTCTCTTATTGTATTATGTAATTGGGTAGAAGTAGAATAGTGCTAGCGGGGAGAGGAAAGGGAGTGATTTGTTCTAGGAACAAGTTGTTTTATATATCCATCCGTATATCACTATTAATTTACTTTACGCACTTTATGATGTTTTAGAAGCATGCTTAAGGGTGTATGATGATGAGACCTAACAAAGATAATAAATTGGTTGCCAATTACGCAAAAATCCCTCAATCTATATTAAGCGATTATCCTTCCGTTGAATGATTCTTGTTCAAGATCCAAAATTGGCATTGGTTTGTTGGCCAAAGTCAAGACCTTTGTCAATTGAGAGATGTACTGAATCATGAGAGTTTTGTTCCACATCGGTGTCTTGTCCAAGTTGTGATTTGTTGGCCAAAGTCAAGATCACTTCTTGTCCAACGACATTGATTACGAAACTTTCCTTGTCAATGGGTCCCGCTTAACTGGAATCATTAGGTTTGTTGTGCCAAAGCCAAGGCCTAGATGATTCGGAGGATATGGTTAGGAAAATGTATTAGATACATTGGCATAAGTAATGTACATATGTTTTGGACTTGGATGTCCACCTAACCGGATCTAGGAATTGGATGGGATCCAATTGATCTTTGAGATCTACCTAGTTAAATAGCATACAATTTGTTGGCCAAAGTCAAGGTTGTGTGTTATTTAACGGGATCCTAGCCCACTAGGAAATAGGATTTCCCGAGTTCTCAACAGAGGGTTAGAGACTTGATGAAAATAGTGGGAGGCTAGTATTGAATTTGCAATTTCGTTCAGATACTTAGCCTTACGCGTCTTTCAAAATTATTTCGTCTATTTATTAAAATTAGTTGGACTAATACATTGTTATTTTTTCTTGTAACAGTTTGACTGTACCCATTTTATCGTTAACTAGATAGTTGGACTATCGTAGTTGAGATGGCAAGCAAGGAAATGTCCGAGACATCATCATGGGTGACAATGTCTTTAGGGCACAAACTTCGCTGATTGGGAAATGAACCTAAGGATAGTCCTTGGGGCTGAGAGGATGCTGTACACTATACAGATACCTCTCCCGCCTAAGCCCACTGACCCACTTGAGCTGGAGTTATGGAAAACTCACAGCGATGATTGTGACACAGCTCAGGCTATTATGTTAGCTTCGATGACTCAGCTTTCGTCGCCAGAATAGGGACTTGGATCCTTATAACATGATGGCTAGACTGCGAGATCTCCACCGCACCAACAAGCGGATGGAGAGGTACGAGTTGGTGAAGAAACTCTTCCGCGCCCGAATGACTGAAGGCGCATCAGTTGAGGCCCACGGGGCTCAAATGATCGCCGATATTGATGAGTTGGCCAATATGGGAATAGTCTTGGAGGCTGAGCTGACCGTAGATTTGATCTTACAGTCACTTCCTGATTCTTGGAAACAAATCATAATCAACTACAAGTTGATGGACACGGATGACTCTCTTGGAGAGCTGTTATCCATCTTGAAGGAGTCTGAAAAAGAACTCCATAAAGGGGGCAAGCGCGAGGCGCACTATGCATCGACCTCTCAGGGGCCAAGGGCTGGGCCCAAAGCAACTGGAGGGTGAGTGAGGAAGAAGAAACATAAGAACAAGGGTAAAGGCAAGTTGACAAAAGCTTCTGGGAAGCCAAGGAACAAATCTCAAGATGTCTGCCTCAACTGCGGCAAGAAGGGTCACTGGAAACGTGACTGCCGAATGGGCAAGGGACACAGGGAGGATATCAAGGCAGGCAAGGCACTAGCCTCTGGTATGTTTGTTATTGAGATAAATATGACTACTTCTAGTTTTAAAAATTGGATTTTTGATTCTGGTTGTGCTGCTCATATATGTACTGATTTGCAGGATCTGCAGAATAGCAGGATGCTGGCTTCAGGGGAGGTTGATCTACGAGTCGGAAACGGAACTCCAGTTGCTGTTTTGGCTGTAGGGACTTTTGTTTTGGAATTGCCCTCGGGGCATTTACTTAAACTTTTGAACTGTTATTATATACCTAGTTTGACTAGGAATATCATATCTGTATCTTTGTTAACCCAGCATGGGTACACTTTTGTATTTAGAAACACTGGGTGTTATTTATATAAAGATGATGCAGAAATTTGCACTGCCGTTGCAAATAATGGCCTTTATATTTTGAATATAAATGAATCTCCTAAACATAAAATAACAAACAAAAGGCTCAAAAGGAGTAATCTAAAAGATGAAGCTTACATGTGGCATTGTCGTCTAGGACACATCAACAAGACTCGCATATCCACACTTTCGAAGAGTGGGTACTTGGACGGATTTGATCCTAATTCATATGATGTCTGCGAATCTTGTCTTTTAGGAAAAATGCCTAAATCACCTTTTAGTGGTAAAGGTGAACGTGCCACAGAACTGTTAGCCCTCGTTCATAGCGACGTATGTGGGCCCATGTCTAGCCAGGCTAGAGGTGGATATCATTACTTCGTAACCTTTACGGATGATGCATCTCGTTATGGTTATGTGTATCTAATGAGACACAAGTCGGAAACTTTTGAGAAATTCAAAGAGTTTCGACACGAAGTAGAAAAACAAACAGGCAAGAGTATTAAGACATTGCGGTCGGACCGTGGTGGCGAATACTTAAGTTATGAGTTTCAAGATTACTTGAAAGAATATGGTATTCTTTCACAGTGGACTCCTCCTGGAACACCGCAATTAAACGGTGTGTCTGAACGGAGAAACCGTACCTTGTTAGACATGGTAAGGTCGATGATGAGTCGCACTGAGCTACCAATATCCTTCTGGGGATACGCATTAAACAGTGCAGTACTTATTTTGAATAAGGTCCGTCAAAGTCTGTTGAACAGACTCCATATGAGATATGGACAGGAAGGAACCAGGTTTCTCTTTCCTGAAGATTTGGGGATGCTGGGCATATGTTAAACGTTTGGAAGGTACCAAACTAGAACCCAAATCAGATAAATGCCTTTTCGTGGGATATCCTAGGGAAACCAAAGGATATTACTTCTATCACCCACAAGAGAACAAAGTATTTGTTGCTCTACATGCATTTTTCCTTGAGAAGGAATTCCTAGATGCAGTGGTAAGTGGGAGGAAAGTGGAGCTCGATGAAAATCGTAGTGATACTGTTCCTGGCAATGAATCAACGACGGAACATAAACAGACCAATCCGGGATGAGTCTGTACCACAATCTTCATATACACAAGGACCGCGTAGGTCGGAGAGAGTCAGGACAGTACCTGAGAGGTATGGGTTCCTGATCTCGCCTCATGTAGATATTAATCTTATTGAGGATAATGAACCGGCTACGTATGAGGAAGCGATACCGAATATTGATTCCGCTTTATGGCAAGAAGCCATGAAGTCCGAGATGGATTCCATGTACGCCAACCAAGTTTGGACACTGGTTGATGCACCAGAAGGCGTAAAGCCTATTGATGCAGATGGATCTTCAAGAAGAAGACGGACGGCATGGATGGCAACGTGCAAACGTACAAAGCTAGGCTTGTAGCAAAGGGGTATCGTCAACAATATGGTATTGATTATGACGAAACTTTCTCACCCGTTGCCATGATTAAATCCATTCGGATAATGCTTGCAATAGCTGCATATTTCGATTACGAGATATGGCAGATGGACGTTAAAACCGCTTTCCTCAATGGAAACCTTTTGGAGGATGTTTATATGCAACAGCCTGACGTTTTATCGTACCTAGACTTGCAACAAGGTTTGTAAGTTAAATCGATCCATTTATGGATTGAAGCAAGCATCACGGTCATGGAATCAGCGTTTTGATGAGATCATAAAAGAATATGATTTCGTGCAAAACGCTGATGACCCTTGTGTATACAAGAAGGTTAGTGGGAGAGCACTAACTTTTATTGTCCTTTATGTCGACGACGTATTGCTTATAGGCAATGACATTCCCATGCTAACGTCGGTAAAAGCTTGGCTTTCATTAAAATTCTCCATGAAAGATCTGGGAGAAGCAGCCTTATTCTGGGAATAAAGATCTACCGGATAGATCTAGAAAGCTGCTTGGACTCTCCCAGAGTACATATATTGACAAAGTGTTGAAATGATTCAACATGGATCAATCCAAGAGGGGATTGATGCCAATGTCACGTGGTATCCTTCTGTCTAATGACATGTGTCCTAAGACTAAAGAAGAGAGAGATAACATGAGTCGGATACCGTTCGCC
>SKCR01030370.1:0-30091 GCA_019454045.1 Zanthoxylum bungeanum | reverse complement strand
GATGCGGGTCCTCTAAAACAAGACCCGGATCCGCAAATTTTTTAAACGGATCCAAGTCTAACCGGACCCGGGTCTTCCGGGTCCATGCGGACCCGGGCCGGATCCGGATATTCTTGCCATCCCTAAATATGATCATATGATATTCCTAATTAACATGACAAGTTGATTAAAGTCGCAACATATCATGTTGTTGAACAGTGAAAAGAGAGCTCCTCTTGAACAAAGTCCCAAAAAAAGATGAATGATTTTATTGAGAAATGCATCTAAGGGACGCAAGCACACAATCTTAATTGATTAATCTAAAAAGAAAATTATATTGCTTATAAGTCTTTTGATTATTCTTTTTTCTCTAGGTTTTACCTTGAGATTATGTAGTGGCGCGAATAACTGTCTCGTAACTATTTGAACGGTTGGGTTCTATCGTCTTACAGCTCTTTTCATCGTCTTCTGCTAGCTGTGGCAACTGCCCCTGTCATGCCTTCATGTTATACTAACTGTCAAGTGCTATATGTTGTGGTGTACTACTTACATCAACTGTTATGAATGTGCATTGCATCCTTCAATTGTCTAGCCACACTTGTGCAACTGGTACTTGATTCGAGAGTTGCTTCGGCTTGTTAGGCGATATGACTGTTAGGCCGATTGAGCGATACAGTTGTTAGGCCGATTGGGCGATTCGACTGTTTGGCCGATTAGGCGATTATTGTAATTTTTGGTTGTTAATAATTACCCCACAAATATGGCCCTATTGATTTAGTCTATGAAATTGGAGCCGTATTTCTCGATTATTATCTATTATCCTTTATTAAATACAGCACTCGTGATGACGGTGGAATATTCCTTCATTGAATGTGGCTTTATTTAATACAACCCTGAGATGACCCATCATTTAATGCAAAGTGCTTTCATTATCCATCATTCTCCTATTTAATACTCATGTTGTTCTTCATGTCATTCCAACTGACACACGTCCTTTACAATTCAAATGGTGTCGCCTTGTCTTTTCATAGTTCCCGCCTTTTCTTTTGGTTCCACTTAAGGGGCGTGCCATATGTCTAGGCAATGCAACGTTTTCCATCATCGTTGGCTATAAAATGACTCTTTCGTTCCTCATTACATATTTACTTGCAATCTTTCTTATTTAAGCATTAAAAAACTCCAAATCTTCTCTCCCAATCCTTCAATGGCGTCTTCATTCTTTACTCCCAAACTCCCTGAAATCTACATCTTTTTAGTCTATCAGAAGGCTCTGGAAGACCCTTTAATCGATGGTGCTCGCCTGATTTCGTTGGACATAGCCATGCTTAAATCCATCAGGATTCTTCTTTCCATTGCCGCATATTATGACTATGAGATTTGGCAAATGGACGTCAAGACTGCATTCTTGAATAAAAATCTTGATGAGAGTATCTATATAGTACAACCAGAGAGGTTCATTACCCAAGGTCAAAAGCAAAAAGTTTGCAAGTTGCAAAGGTCCATTTATGGACTTAAGCAAGCATCTAGATCTTGGAACATAAGGTTTGATACTACGATCAAGTCTTATAACTTTGAGCAGAACATTGATGAGCCTTGTGTCTACAAGCGCATCATTGATGGTAATGTGGTTTTCCTTGTGTTATACGTCGATGATATTTTACTCATTAGGAATGATGTAAAGATATTATCGGACGTGAATCTAGCTAACCAATTCAAATGAAAGATTTGAGAGAGGCAAGTTATGTACTTGGGATCCAAATCATTCGGGATCACAAGAAACGACTGTTAACAATGTCTCAAGCATCCTATATCGATAACATTCTTGTGCGATTTGGTATGTAGAATTCCAAGAAAGGTAATTTACCTTTCATACATGGAATTCATTTGTATAAGGAACAGTCTCCTAAGACACTTCAAGGAGTTGAGGAGATGAGACATATATCATATGCTTCAGCAGTTGGAAGTCTTATGTATGCTATGTTACGCACGAGAGCAGACATCTGTTTTGCAGTGGGAGTAGTCAGTAGGTTTCAATCCAACCCAGGATTAGATCATTGGGTAGCGGTGAAACATATTCTCAAGTATCTTAGGAGAACGAGAAATTATATACTTGTATATTCTAGTTAGGATATGATCCTGAGAGGATATACTGACTCTGATTTTCAGACGAATGTCGATTCTAGGAAATCAACATCTGGATCGGTGTTCACCCTAGGTGGTGGGGCTATAGTATGGAGAAGCATAAAGTAATCTTGTATTGCTGACTCCACCATGGAGGATGAATATGTAGCAGCTTGTGATGCAGCTAAAGAAGAAGTCTGGCTCCGTAAGTTCTTGGCAGATCTGAAAGTTGTTCCATATATGGATAAACCACTCACACTCTATTGCGAATAGTGGTGCAGTGGTGAACTCCAAGGAACCAAGAAGCCACAAGAGGGTAAGCATATTGAGAGGAAATATCACCTCATCAAGGAGATAGTGCAGAGAGGAGATGTCGCTGTCACGCAGATTCCATCTGCAGACAACCTAGCTAATCCGTTTACAAAGACCTTGTCGGCTAAAGTGTTTGAAGGTCACCTAAAGGGTTTAGGATTACATGACATGTCCCTTTTGCTCTAGTCCAAGTTGGAGATTGTTGGGATTTATGTCTTAGAGTTTCATGTATTGTAAACAGAATTGATTATTATAATAATAATAAATGCATTATTCATTTCATCAAAGTTGTTTGATTTATATTGTATATTGTCCAATTGTCTTGTTTACCTTGATTACTCTTGTACCTTCAGATTTAGTATATATTTGATGCACAAGAAGATTTAAGTCTGAAGTTAGTAATCTAAATAGTCCATAGAGAGCAAATAAATATGGTATTTTGTTTATGGTTTATCAATAGTCGCGGTCCATTCTATACTTATATGACGACCTTGATCCGAGATAGTTCATGTAGTGACATGGGAATGGAGGCACCTTGTATGATGAGATCATATAGGACTGGACTCAAATAAATACGAATTTCTTTTAATATATGTTAATCGAAGAAATTCATTTTATTTAATAGATGGTCATATATGGATTCCATCTTAATCCTGAGTGTACTACGAACTCCTACATGACAGGTTGATTTACTATGGTAAGGTTTGTGTTGCATTTATGGCCAATAACTACGTATTTTGGGGATATGGTTTGGTGTGTAACTGGGAACGTTTTACATAGATATGAAATGCACTACTTCTTACGAGAAGTAGAAGGATATCTCTTTTAAGAGTTTATTAGAGACTTAAACAATTTGAGCGCTCAACTTTTCTATTACGAATAAAAAATTTTAAATTCATAATTGTTATGAATTAATTGTTCATTATATAATCAATGGTGCCTGTTGTGATATTTTATATTGTACCACAAGTGTACGGTGTCAAGTTTTAGTATAAATGCGTTTAGAGTGTTGAACCCACATGGATTGTGTTAACTCGCACTAAATACTACAATTGATAATCCTAACTTTATTCAGACGATAATTAATAAAGATTTAATTAAATAAATAATATAAAACAATTTGATAGGAGGAACTAATATGATAGAGATTCTGGATCCTGATTTCACCTAGCTATCGCCTATGTATTTGTCATGCCAATTAATCCTTGTTCAGTTATATTGTTTATAAGTCAAGATTCTGTAAATATCCACTCCCTCTCTCGAGTGAAAATATCATCAACTATAGACTTCGATATCTCTATAAAAATCCAATAGTTAACAACTCATTACGCTTTGTGATTCTATATTAACGACTTCAAAGGACTACAGATTCTTTCGAACTCTATAAAAGCCTAGGTTATATTCTCTATATCTATTCAAAATCCCCTCTCTCGAGTGATAGATTCTAAACATTCATCATCATATTTGTGGCCATCAAACACAAAGCATTAAACTCAAAAGAATATAAATAAATCAATAAAACTTGATAACAAAATTAGCAAACAATACATGGTTCAAGCATCAGTTACATCATTCTCCAGAATTAAGGAGTTTAGTTCATGACAAAAGATAAAAACAATGAATAACAGTTCATGAATCTAATGGAAATCATTAGAGTTCTAAGAAAGAAATAAGATGATAAAACCCGAATTGAATCTCTTCCTCTTCGGATGTCAACGCCTTTGTCTATTCTTGTCTCTCTTCAATCCTCCTCATTGGATCTCTAAAAATATGTATCTTGGTGTTTTGTGCTGTGTATTAGCCTCTCCTTTTAGTTATAGAAGAACTAATATATTTATAGTGGAGGCTGTGAGTCATTGGGTATCTTAGAAAAAAACCCTAAAAATTAAATCTGAAACGCGCGTCTCTTTCTTCCGCAGCGCCGTGGCTCAAGTAAGTTGGCGCCATAACGCTCTCTTCTCGGGAAAATGTATGACCACGCCTGGTTGCAGCGTGATAGGTAAGTGGCGCCGTGGCGCCTTTTGCATTTCTTCAATTGGCGTCATGGCTTAAGTAAGTTGGCGCCATGGCGCTTGCCTCTCGGCCTTTTGGCTGGGATGCGTGATCTTGCTGGTTGGCGCTGTGGCGCCAGGACTTGGACTGCAGCGCCTGAGTCTCCCGGTTCCGTGCTCCGTGCTCATCCGATGTTTCCGAAATTCCCAAAACACGTGCAAATGTCCCAAGATCTATGTATTAACGCTCATGCAAAAAAAATATAAAATAAACTATAATTGACATTAAATTACTCGAAACATAATAAAATAATAGGCTAAAGATATCGGAATAAGTGGGTATAAACCACACTTATCAAACACCCCCAAACTTAAGATTTTGCTAGTCCCGAGCAAAAGAAAAAAATAAAAACTAAATTCAAATTAACAAATAAAAATTACTAAATTAACTAAGCCACTTTCGTAGGGATCACGATTGCATTTAGCGTATGCAACAAGCCTTTAAACCCTTAGGCGTCCCTAGTGGACGAGTTATAGTCTCGTGAGGGCTTACAGTGACGACACCCACAAACGTCATTCACACACATGCAATCATACAAAAATATAAAAATAATAAAAACATAGTCCTGATAGTTACGCATAAAATTATCCTCAAAGAAAGCTTATAAATGAAATTAGAGAACCTTGAAAGTACGCAATGCGAATCAAATCCAAATTCTTGAGTAAATCATCTAAGCTAGACTCACATTGTGTGTGTGTGTGTGTGTGTGTGTGTGAAGGTTCAGCCACAGCTTGATTCATAAGTAAGCCAACTTATTGATTTCGTTTAAAAATTGGGATCGATGGGTCAAACCAACCTAGATATCTCAATTATGCTCTGTAATTGCTTTATTTTGTGCTCAGTATGGTATAATTATTTTTTCCTTTTTTTTTTAATCATTTCTTGTCTCTTTTTACTTCTTTTTGCACTTTTTTTTCTTCAACACACCTACCCTTTAATGGAGCATTTCTCCTCATGATGGTCCTAATACTCGCCCATGGGTAACTTCACGCTTATCGGTTATAAGTGGTTTATTTTCTTTCTTTAGAGACTTTTTTTTCTTTTATTTTAATCCATACCAAACATTATAACACTAGTAAATCAAGATAGATATCTAAGCAAACGGTCATTCATCGACATGTAATTTCTTCAACTAGTCACATTGTTAACTACTTAAGTTTTTGTTGGGGTTGGTGCTCAGAGCGCCAATCCGCTCCGTATTTATGTCTGATTCATGAATACGAACAATCAATTTTTCTATAATATTACTTATTTATGGTTTCACCTCTTGTTTTTATATACGTATTCGATCTGATTACGATTAGATTGAAACTAAATATGGTTTAATCATATGTATATATTAGACAAAGTCCCGATAATATAATGCAATACACAGTTACAAAGTTAGTTTGTAATTGACATTGGGAAATGTCACTGCTAGATGTATATTATCAAATATAGTTCCTGGTCAAGATTTACTAACACGGCTCGGTTAGTCAAATCCGTTGAGACCAGTACATGTCGTATATCGAGACTTGGTCCGATGGTTTATCCCAATGAACCATGAGTCTTGGGAGACTCGTATAGACGTGTAGTGTTTATAATAGATAAACACTGAACGACTCACCGAAGATTCTTAATGGATGGTACACCAACGTCAATAAGAATCTTCTCGGGTTGAGTAGCATAGTGGTAATTCGACTTGGGATACCACTGTGGATGTATTGAGACATCCTCCACACTTAGATAGAAGTCACGTCACCGATCTATTTAGATCAGACCTCCGCCTGTTTGTTGGGTGTAGACCGATCCTCAGGATATCCTATATGTGTCAAGATAGGATCTGTCAGTTCTGTGTACAGAGCATATGCAGTCCATATGTGATTAGCAATCAGTTAAATCTATGGCCATAGTATACTTCGGAAGTGAGTTTCGAATGTTATTTATAGATTTCTAATGGAAACGTCGACGGAATAATACTTATAGAGATTTGATGTTTACATCTATATCTCTGGGATTATCCGGATACCTGTGACGGAGGGATTATATGTATGCAATGACCTCGACCTGTATGATTCAGCGAGTTTATCTGTGGTCGTCATAATTTACGGGTGGGTAAATTATGGACACGAAATTGGATTTTGTGATGGATATACCTGAATCTAGAGAGTCTCACTAATGAAATATACTGGTAGAGCACTAGGGCAACACTTATAAATAATATTGATTATTTATAAGTCTTTTAAAGGTTAAACGCAAAAGTACATGTGAAGGGACCCAATAGTCATTTTTATTTTTTGTGTATTTGTATTTAATGATATATTTTATCAAATACACATTAATTAATTGTCAAATTGAGATATTTGACTAATATCATAAATATATATGTATTTGATATTTAATGTAAATATAATACATATATTTAATATATTTGTATTTAAATAATTATTTAATTATTTAATTGTTAAATAATTAAATTAATTATAAATATAAATATCCTAAGTTGTGATATTTATTTAAATGACTTTAGTTGCCTTTGTTGACTTGTTATAAAGTTATTAAAGTTGTAATGATTAAAGATAACAAGTTGATAAAGCTTATTAAATGAAACAAAAATTGAGAAAATATCTAGATATTTTTCTTTACTTGAAATTCGGCCAAGGGCCAATTTTTGTGAAGTATATATTGTTTGTCTAATTTTTAGGGTTTCATAATTTCAAATACACAAAATAAACATAAAAGAAAGTTGAGAGAAAAACTTGAAGGCCAAAGGACAAAAGGCTTGAAAACTTGGATTTTGTAAGTCTTTCTTTAAAGCTTTCAACATGGAAATTGTTTCTAACATGCTTGGCATCATTTGTGTTGCTTTGATGTTCTTTATTCTATTATATTTTGTGTTTATTTGGTTGAGAACTTGTGTGAAAGATTGATGCATATAAGTGAGCTTAAACTTGTTTTAAAGCTTACTTTTGATTCTTTGAAAATAAAAGTTGCCATTTTAGAGTTAGTAAGCCACTCCTTGGTGACCTAGAATTTTTCTAGAGTTGTTTCAAAGTGGTGAGGCTAGATTGGTGAAGTATTGAATGGATTAAAGTGTTGGATTTTAAAGATTTGGTAAAATTGGACAATTTGGTGAAATTGAAAAATTAGGGTTCTTAACTCATTTCAAATTTGGGTCTTTTCATATATGTGTTGTGTTATGATGTATATATGATGTATATCAAGTTTGGTGATGATTGTATTTCATCTTGACTTGTTTTGAACAAGTTTGGACCAAAATGCACAAGTTGGAAACCATAGGTCCTTCTCGGCAATTTGCAAGAAATTATGGGTTTGAGTTGCAATTTGTATTCTCATGTATTGTACGTGTTAGAAATCATTTTAGGACTGATTTGGAATCACTTAAAATTGTATTTGACAATTTGAGGACTAAAATGAACAAAATGCAATCTATAGGGACCTCACGGAAATTAGACTAAAATTTTGGGGATTTGTTGCAAATCTGATTTTGATGTATTTGATATGTTGAAAAACATTTTAGAAATGATTTAGAATCATTCCAAAATTATATTTGATAATTTTGGACTAAAATGACCAATTTACAAAGTTATGGAGCAATTCGATAATTATCAAGAAATATGATTTCTTGTGTAATTTTTCAGAATTTAATAATTGGATAATTAAATAAATAAGTTTATTTAATTGATCCGAGAAAAAATTTTGAAATCGAAAAATTTTGATTTTCCACTATTCCGCTGCGTTACCGATATTCTCCCTTAAAACCCCCCAACAAAATGGTATCAGAGCAAGTCTGATTCTGGACACCCTAATATGATTAGCCCTTTAAAATCTAATGTTTGCTCTTATCTTTACTTGATACATGCATGTTTTCATTTAATTTGATTAAATTTAAAGTGTATAACACTTTATGGAATATCCCCGCTTAATAAGGTTTTAAAGTAACTAATATTTGGAATATTTATTTCTTGGTTCGCCTTGTCAATACGGTTTATAAATATTTTTCCGTGACTACATCCGAGACCGTGACTCTGCTGTGAGGGTGTAGCCGATAGAGATTTATTTATGCCTGATGTATATAAGATACTAGATAAATTCAACCGAAAGCGGAATCCTGAACGTGCCCTAGCTGTCAGGGTTACGCAAGTAACTTGAGTTTATCATTGACAAGTTTAACATTGGTATGTCTCCTTGTGGGCCTGCCTTAGCAGCGACTACGAGAAATGACCAGGACCGGAAACCCAGGAGTCACTAGTGAGTGATTGACAGTGAGTTGTCTACCTGTGAATATACGTAGGCGAGACCGTGCCTCTGCTGTGAGTCGAAATATATTCATGGGGTCCTCTTCCCATTATAGAATTCGATTTAATTATTGAATTCTCGTTTTTCCGTTGGGGATTACGGTATTACGTAAAATAGTGGGAGGCACTGCTAAGTTTAAAATATTCCTTAACTTAGGCAGTGTGTATTATTATGGAAATAGCCGCTTGTTTGTTTTCCTTAATCTATATTAGATAGAATTAAACTTTTAATTAACTGCACACATATTTTGATATGTTATCTGACTTGACTCTTGGTTGCAGTTATTCTAGAATAGGTTCTAGATACTACTAGACTAGAATATTATTAGATTGATCTAAACCATCGGTAACTATTGTTCCGATTTTCTTCAAAAATCAAGATGGTTAATGATAGATAATCTAGATAGATATCCCTTTTATGATATAATACTTTAGAGAGAATAGTTTCTTATGAAGTAAGAATTGACTTGAATTAGTTCATGTCTCGAGATTCTTGACTGGTATTAAGAAAGCCCCATTAGGTATTTGTTTATCTAGTAATGACGTTTCTTAGCTTTAATGACCTTTAGAGGCAATGTGTCTGACACAATTTGCTAATCAATTATTTGCAATTGTTGTGAATAGTTGAATGCAAATAGTAAAGCTAAAGAAAAGAGATGCGTATAGTTGTGTATAGAAAATATCGATTTTCACAATACTATAACTATAGATATTGGATACTAGATCTCCCATCTAGTTATTTAAAAATATTAGTTAACGATTGTTTTGATATTTGGTATCGAAACTCGCGACTATTGGATAGTTACTTGTTCTTTATAACAATTGTTATATATTTTAAATATAACTAGTAGTGTCATTGACGTAGAGATAAACATTAAGAAAAATTATTCGGTAAAATAAATAAATTAGAACGGTGCTTTATGAGCTTAATCACTTAAGTATTAGATGCTTATTCCGTATGGTAAATGATGGTTTGATACAAGATCACACCACACATCCTTATCCATTTAATGAATATTGTATTCAGGAAGGTGATTAAAATCTCGTTTAACCAATGATTTGTCATTGGACCACCAGATTCATTAAACTGATACATTAGATGTATGTAGTTTTAATGAATTGTAATTGCTTAAGGTAGTTTTCTTTACTTCGTAACTTAGTTTATGAATTGTCATAACTTAGTTATGTGTTTCTGAAAGAACACATATTGAACGTCTTGAAATGATCAAGAACTTTCAATCTGTTCTGATGAAACGTAGGTTGAACATTTTTGACTTGTTCAAATATATTCAATCTGAAGTTTTAGGAGAACTCTATCCTCAAAATTCATTACATGTCTTTGAACTGTTCAAAGATTTTTGATACGATCAAACGTATGAATTTAAAGCAATTAGTTCTAAGGTTATTCAGTGAATATGATTCATATTCAATATTATTCTTCCACGATTCCATCTTGATGGAATTGAGTAGTGGGAGTAGTCGAATCTTATATGATTTGATTCATTTGATATTGAATGTTACCGAATTAGTTTCAATACTCTTGGGGATATGCTCCAGTAACACTAGTTCATCCTTTTAATTTAGGTTCCATTAATTTCCACAGTTACATATATGATATGTATATGTAGAAAATCTGAATCTTGAAAAGTTTGAGATTTGAATATTTCTTTTATATAATAGTTATATAATGGAAATTACTTACACCTTGGAGGTATAAGTAAAAGTTTATCATTTATTCTATTTTATAGAATATTATATTCTATTTAATAAAATATATTTCCTACGATCCTAAGTAATAAAATCGTTTTATTACTTGGTGTGCAACATCAGATGTTAATTATTGTAGAAAAGACTTGACTTATTGAAGTCAAATGTGAGAATGATAAACTATAATTGGAACTACGTAATTAATAAGATGAAACAACCCTTATACATCTTCCGTACAAGTCCAATAGTATAACAGAATCATTTACGAGTATTTGATACTTAATGGTTATGTTGTTTTCTTATTGAAGAAAATTATCATATAACTTATAATGGAAGCGATATTTGATATCGATTCTGGAAGTTCACCATTGAACCACAGATCTAAGATTGTTCATAGCTTAATACGATCAAGTTTTGAACTTGATTAAGCTTTCATTATGAATTAGTTCATGATATGTGCTAATTGTTTGCGCAGCGAAAGCAGTGTGAGCTTATCAAAGGTTTGACCTTTACAGTATGACAGTGAGAAAAGTTAAACTCAGCAATCTATTGTAGATTCTGAGAAAACTTATCTCTAGTCACATTAATTGAACAATTAAAGATACATTGGTTAATGTTGATATTAAACTGTACATTTTGGCTAAAGAATGCAAAGTGGCGTTTTTGAATGACTTATTCAGATAAGAGATCAGTTGTGATTTCTTTGTTTGAAGAGTTCATTCTGGAATGGCCCTAGAGTTTGTGTTCTGCTGAGATCGCAGTTTAGTGTGCTAGCTTATAGAGCCTATTGTAGACTCGGATAAGTCTTCCGGAAATATGTGTTCTCTGTTTTTGATATAGTCAGATTGTCTGATCTTGTCAAAGTATAGAGAATACATATGTGTTTGAAGGGTTAGTGGGAGCGTACAAATTACTTTCTAGTGTTATATATCCTAACAACATTATCATTATTATAGTAATAATGAGATGTTTGTAAGGTAAAAGGTTTACCTAAGTCTTATTTACTCCGTGAAAGCAGTGGGAGTAGTCTATGTTATATTTGATATAAAGTTTTATATAAGATATAAAACTAAGAGACTTGTGAGATACTCATATTATTCGTATATTAGATATGATCTAATAAAGGACATAACTAGGCTATCTGTATGACAGTTAGTATAACTGTTGGATAGTTATTGTGTGTCTTATATAAAGTATTCATCTTTCGTAAATGATGATTCCTTTTTCGAAAGAGATATTGATTAGAATGTCTAATCAATCTTATGTATCATTTGATGATGACATAATAAATACTTTATAATGTGCGATTGTAGATATCGATTTAATCGTAATTGTTACGAGTTATTTTGATATCCTATAGACCATATGATGGATCTTGAAAAACGTTCTTTATGATCTTTGAGATATTCAGAACGAGTTTCTAATTCATGGAGAATACAGTCTGCAACCAATAGGGTCATATTAGTTTTTGAGACTAATTATGACGTTAGACAGTCTACGTCATAAAGAGTCACAAAAGATGCAGTGGGAGTGTCACGAAGGATTCTACTATTTAATGGAATTAGATGCAACTTATGAAGTATTGATTTATGAAGTTGCATAGTGACCTTATAAATTAGAAGTTTTATATTGTTGTTGTGCTTGCGGTTGTCTTCATAGTATTTTGGATTTGATCCCTAAATACTTGGACAACTCAGTAGTTGTAGCACAATACTGATGTAGCATCAGAGTCATATTAATGTATAATTTAGATTCTACAAAATATGAAAGATACTGGCTATGGGAAACAATTGGGTTTGTTTGACAAACTCCTTATGTTTTAGCGGACCTACTTATTGTTGCCTACCTCTTAGGTGCTAGGTGAGATTTTGAGGGCTATGTGTATACGATGCACATTGAGATGTGTATATGATACCGTGGATTGGCACAAGAGCAAGTGGGAGAAATTGTTGGGGTTGGTGCTCAGAGCGCCAATCCGCTCCGTATTTATGTCTGATTCATGAATACGAACAATCCATTTTTCCATAATATTAATTATTTATGGTTGCACCTCTTGTTTTTATATACGTATTCGATCTGATTACGATTAGATTGAAACTAAATGTGGTTTAGTCATATGTATATATTAGACAAAGGCCCGATATATAATGCAGTACACAGTTACAAAGTTAGTTTTAATTGACATTGGGAAATGTCACTGCTAGATGTATATTATCAAATATAGTTTCTGGTCAAGATTTACTAACACGGGTCGGTTAGTCAAATCCGTTGAGACCAGTACATGTCGTATATCGAGACTTGGTCCGATGGTTTATCCCAATGAACCATGAGTCTTGGGAGACTCGTATAGACGTGTAGGTGCTGAACGACTCACCGAAGATTCTTAATGGATGGTACACCAACGTCAATAAGAATCTTCTCGAGTTGAGTAGCATAGTGGTCCTTCGACTTGAGATACCACTGTGGATGTATGAGACATCCTCCACACTTAGATGGCAGTCACGTCACCGATCTATTTAGATCAGACCTCCGCATGTTCGTTGGGTGTGGACCGATCCTCAGGATATCTTGTGTGTGTCAAGATAGGATCCGTCAATTCTGTGTACAGAGCATATGTAGTCCATATGTGATTAACAATCAGTTAAATCTATGGCCATAGTATACTTCGGAAGTGAGTTCCGAATGTTATTTATAGATTGCTAATGGAAACGTCGACGGAATAATACTTATAGAGATTTGACGTTTACATCTATATCTCTGGGATTATCCGGATACCTATGACGGAGGGATTAAATGTATGCATTGACCTCGACCTGTATGATTCAGCAAGTTTATCTGTGGTCGTCATAATTTACGGGTGGGTAAATTATGGACACGAAATTGGATTTTATGACGGATATACCTGAATCTAGAGAGTCTCACTAATGAAATATACTCGTAGAGCACTAGGGAAACATTTATAAATAATACTGATTATTTATAAGTCGTTTAAAGGTTAAACGCAAAAGTACATGTGAAGGGACCCAATAGTCATTTCTTAATTTTTGTGTATTTGTATTTAATGATAGATTTTATCAAATACACATTAATTAATTGTCAAATTGAGATATTTGACTAATATCATAAATATATGTATTTGATATTTAATGTAAATATAATACATATATTTAATATATTTTTTTTAAATAATTATTTAATTATTTAATTGTTAAATAATTAAATTAATTATAAATATAAATATCTAAGTTGTGATATGTATTTAAATGACTTTAGTTGCCTTTGTTGACTTGTTATAAAGTTATTAAAGTTGTAATGATTAAAGATAACAAGTTGATAAAGCTTATTAAATGAAACAAAAATTGAGAAAATATCTAGATATTCTTCTTTACTTGAAATTCGGCCAAGGGCCAATTTTTGTGAAGTATATATTGTTTGTCTCATTTTTAGGGTTTCATAAGTTCAAATACACAAAATAACATATAAAGAAAGTTGAGAGAAAAGCTTGAAGGCCAAAGGAGAAAAGGCTTGAAAACTTGGATTTTGTAAGTCTTTCTTTAAAGCTTTCAACATGGAAATTGTTTCTAACATGCTTGGCATCATTTTGTTTTGCTTTGATGTTCTTTCTTCTATTATAGTTTGTGTTTATTTGGTTGAGAACTTGTGTGAAAGATTGATGCATGTAAGTGAGCTTAAATTTGTTTTAAAGCTTACTTTTGATTCTTTGAAAATCAAAGTTGCCATTCTAGAGTTAGTAAGCAAATACTTGGTGACCTAAAATTGTTCTAGAGTTGTTTCAAAGTGGTGAGGCTAGATTGGTGAAGTATTGAATGGATTAAAGTGTTGGATTTTAAAGATTTGGTAAATTGGACGATTTGGTGAAATTGAAAAATTAGGGTTCTTAACTCATTTCAAATTTGGGTCTTTTCATATATGTGTTGTGTTATGATGTATATATGATGTATATTAAGTTTGGTGATGATTGGATTTCATCTTGACTTGTTTTGAACAAGTTTGGACCAAAATGCACAAGTTGGAAACCATAGGTCCTTCTCGGCAATTTGCAAGAAATTGTGGCTTCGAGTTGCAATTTGTATTCTCATGTATTGTACGTGTTAGAAATCATTTTAGGACTGATTTGGAATCACCTAAAATTGTATTTGACAATTTGAGGACTAAAATGAACAAAATGCAATCTATAGGGACCTCACAGCAATTAGACTAAAATTTTGGGGATTTGTTGCAAATCTGATTTTGATGTATTTGATATGTTGAAAAATATTTTAGAAATGATTTAGAATCATTCCAAAATTATATTGATAATTTTGGACTAAATGATCAATTTACAAAGTTGTGGGGCAATTCGGTAATTACCAAGAAATATGATTTCTTGTGTAATTTTCAGAATTTAATAATTGGATAATTAAATAAATAAGTTTATTTAATTGATCCGAGAAAAAGTTTTGAAATCGGAAAATTTTGATTTTCCACAATTCTACTGCGTTACCGATATTCCCCCTTAAAACCCCAACAGTTATCACTGCTAAAAACCTATAATTGAGTGCTTACGAGTCTAACATAGATCAACTACTCAATGCATCGGATAAAAGTTATTTGGGCACTTATCGTTTCTAAAATTTCACCCATAAAAAAACAGTATCATCATAGGATTTATGCTCTACTATCAAAGACTAAAAACAAGAATTTTTTTTTCATACTCAACAAATAAATAGCAGGAATACATGCACACACCCCCAAACTTAAAACTTGCATTGTCCTCAATGTAAGATAAATATAAAAGAAACCAGATTAAGGAACAACAATACCGTGCATGGAGTTGATCAGGCTCCTGCTGGTTAGAATTTGGTTGTGCGGACATTGTGTGTCTCGTGCTACCTGCATAAATAGCATGCAAAACAAATAAATAAACAAATAGCACACAATAAAATAAAAATTAAAAATAATAAAACAAATGCATAAATGCAAGGGTTGTCTCCCCGCTAGCGCTAACCACAACCACCCAATTGGTGGTCATGATAGCTTCTTCTTGTGTATCCACTGACTGCTTTCACATGAAAAAGATAACTTGGCGGCTGTGGCAGTTTTATCCAAATACCCCTACTGCTGCTTGGTTATGGAGGATGCAATCTACCCAATTTGTGTTTCTAAATACTTCATTGAGGCCTCGAGATTTTCCATGTGTGTCTCAATATTGTTCAATATTGCTTCATTTTTCTCAAACCTTGCTGAAGTATTAGAAACAAACATGCTCATGAAATCTTCTAATAAAGATTTCTGCTCAGCTATTTGATGCTCAAAGCCCGATGAAGATTGCAAGGCATTCTCTGTGTTAGCATATGACAGGTTTGGATGATAACGGTTAGGCACATGATTTTCTCTGTAGCTGTTGAAGTTCTGATTGTTCACATATTGAACTTGTTCAAAGTTCGGGTTTCCTTCTAATAACAACATATTTGTAGCCGCCGCCGATTCAATAGATGGTACTCGTGGATTTTTCAGGGCTGCTACTTGAGTAGATAAGGTGGAAATTTGAGATATAAGTGCTACAAGAGGGTCCACTTCATATATTCCAGCCACTTTGGTCACTGTAGCGCGTTCACTTGGCCATTGAAAATGGTTAATGGTCATTTCCTCCAATAGATTGTAGGCGTCCTCAGCTGATTTCTTGAATAGAGCTCCATCAGCTGCTGCATCAACCACAGTCCTATTCGAACCATTCAGCCCATTATAGAACAATTGAATCTGGACCCAGTCTGCATAATCATGTTGTGGGCATCTTCGTAGTAGATCCTTAAAGTGCTCTCATGCTTCGTATAGAGTCTCAGTCTCTAGCTGTTTAAATATATTAATTTTCGCCCTCAGTTGAGCTGATTTAGTTGGTGGAAAGAACCTCTCAAGAAATTTTGTGGCCATATCTTGCCATGTCATGATACTCTCCGCCTGTATCGAATGAAGCCAGTCCCCACGCTTTATCCCGTAAGGAGAATGAGAATAAGCATAGCCTGATAGCCTCTTTACTCACGTCATTCATCTTTATAGTATCTGCGATCTCCAGGAACATTCTTAAGTGCAAGTTGGGATCTTCTACAGCTGAACCCTCAAACTGATTTCTTTGTACCATGTTGATCAATGCAGGTTTTAGCTCAAAATTATTGGCGTTGATTGGTTGATGGGCAATCCCATAATAAGTATCATTTATGACCGGTTTGAAGTGATATCTGATTGCCACCTGAAGTGGGTTGATCTCTCTATTTTCAGCTGTCATTGCTTCTTGTTCAATTTTCCTTTCTTTCCTTAGTCTCCTCGCTGTTCTTTCTATTTCAGGATCAAATAGGAGCGAGTCGAAACTTGTGGATTTTCGCATTCACTGAAGCACCAAAAGAAAAAGAAAAGAAAAAAATCAATAAAAAAAATATATAAACTAAAATAAAAGATAAAAATCTAAATTAAAGCTAAGATTACTTGGTAGTAGTATTAATGTGAATTAAACAAACAATCCACGGCAACGGTGCCAAAAACTTGTTGTGATATTTTATATCGTACCTCAAGTGTACGGTGTTAAGTTTTAGTATAAACGAGTTTAGAGTGTCGAACCCACAGGGTCTGCGTTAACTCGCACTAAATACTACAATTGATAATCCTAACTTTATTTAGACGATAATTAACAAAGATTTAATTAAATAAATAAATATAAAACAATTTGATATGAGGAATAAATACGATAGAGATTCTGGATCTTGATTTCACCTAGCTATCGCCTATGTATTTGTCATGCCAATTAATCTTTATTCAGTTATATTGTTTATAAGTCAAGATTCCGTAAATATCACACTCCCTCTCTCGAGTGCCGAGTGAAAATATCATCAACTATAGACTTCGATATCTCTATAAAAATCCAATAGTTAACAACTCATTATGCTTTGTGATTCTATATTAACGTTTTCAAAGGACTACAGATTCTCTCAAACTCTATAAAAGCCTAGGTTATATACTCTAGATCTATTCAAAATCCCCTCTCTCGAGTGATAGATTCTAAACATTTATCATCATATTTGTGGCCAGCAAACACAAAACATTAAACTCAAAAGAATATAAATAAATCAATAAAACTTCATAACACAATTAGTAAACAAGCATCAGTTACATCATTCTCCAGAATTAAGGAGTTTAGTTCATGACAAAAGATAAAAACAATGAATAACAGTTCATGAATCTAATGGAAATCATTAGAGTTCTAAGAAAGAAATAAGATGATAAAACCCGAATTGAATCTCTTCATCTTCGGATGTCAACGCCTTTGTCTCTTCTTGTCTCTCTTCAATCCTCCTCCTTGGATCTCTAAAAATATGTATTTTGGTGTTTTGTGCTATGTATTAGCCTCTCATTTGAGTTATGGACGAACTAATATATTTATAGTGGAGGCTGTGAGTCATTGGGTATCTTAGAAAAAACCCTAAAAATTAAATCTGACATGCGCGTCTCTTTCTTCCGCAGCGCCGTGGCTCAAGTAATTTGGCGCCACGACGCTCTCTTCTCGGGAAAATGTATGACCACGCCTGGTTGCAGCGTGATAGGTAAGTGTGCCATGGCGCCTTTTGCATTTCTTCAACTGGCGCCATGGCTCAAGTAAGTTGGCGCCATGGCGCTTGCCTCTCGGCCTTTTGGCTGGGATGCGTGATCTTGCTGGTTGGCGCTGTGGCGCCAGGACTTGGGCTGCAGCGCCTGAGTCTTCCGGTTCCTTGCACCGTGCTCATCTGATGTTTCCAAAATTCCCAAAACACGTGCAAATGTCCCAAGATCTATGTATTAATGCTCCTGCAAAAAAAAATAAAATAAACTATAATTGACATTAAATTACTCGAAACATAATAAAATAATAGGCTAAAGATATCGGAATAAGTGGGTATAAACCACACTAATCAGTGCCTAAGAGACAAAATATTTAGAGGGGTTTAACGGACTTTTGACCCGGCTTTATTTATGAGATATTCGTGAAAGGCTATATCCATATGTAATGACTATATCGATGGACACTGAAGTTGTTCGGTTTATTTTATCCATCTACAATAATGAGAGTTCAACTTTGATTTTTTAGTGGAATAACGCGGAGTTAATAATTCGTAATATTTGATTAAAAAGTTAAATTAATATTTCGGAATTATTTGAGCTCGGAACCGTAGGTCCATTTGGTCTTCATGCTAGCTCGATTAACTGTAGTAAATCTAATATAATTAGATTGTCTAATCATATGATCACATTATATTTATATTTATTAATGAAATTAATAATATTTATTGTCACAAATGAAAACTATGTTAAATTAGTTTAACTTAATGTTTTCTAGAACTCTTTGATTATGAGATAATCAAATATTAATTATGAGATAATCATCAGTTAGTAATAATATGAGATAATTACTACAACATAATTGAATGTAATTTAGTCATTATTAAAATTAGGGGTGGGCAAAAAAACCGACCGAACCGACCAAACCGCAAACCGAACCAAACCGGACCGAATTTACGGTTTTTTTTCTAACGGTTCGGTTTGCGGTTCGGATTGGCCCCCCCAAACGGTTTACGGTTCGGTTCAGGAGCTAATCTGAACCGCACCTGTTAAACCGAACCGAACCGTTATAATTAAAAAAAATTATATATTTTTATAAAAAAATTTGTATTTGTATTTGTATTTTAATTTTATTCTATGTTTTCTTTTTATTAGTATGTTAATACTTTTATTCTTAAATTTTTTGTTAAATATTTTTTTGTTAATACTTTTATTCTTCAATTTATTTGTTCATAATTTTATTCTTAAATTTTTTGTTTTATGGTAGCATCATTATTCTTGAAAGTAAGATGTTGAATTTGTCTCTTAATTAGAATGATGGTAGCATCATTATTCAAGACAATTTTTAAAAAATACAAGAATTAATTGTGCCTCATTTTTCAATCCTTAATGGAGTGCATGTGTTCCCTGTAGTCACAGCTTACACCCTAACACTTCATACTATTTGTTGGATAGACTAGTTTTTTTCTTTTTTCGTCTTCACTTAAGTGGATGAAAATTTGTTTTAAATATAATAATCCGTAAACCGAACCGAACCAATCCGTAAACCGCTGGTTTAAAAAATTTTCAATCCGAACCAAACCGTTATTTAATGGTTTGGTTTGAGAGGTAAAAAATCCGAACCGTAAAATATGGTTTGGTTCGGTTTTTAGCAAAAACCGAACCAAACCGAACCGCGCCCACCCCTAATTAAAATAGTGATTTTTATTTACCTTGAAGACAAAGCCATATGGTTTGCCATGATCTCCGACTTATTATGTCTATTAGGTGGCATATATACACATAATAGTTTTGTCATTAGCTAATCCATTTTTATGCTTTGGTATGGCCTCCATATTTGTGTGTTTTCCATTGAAAGAAAACATTGGAAGTTTAATGACAAAGTCCTTGTCTTTAGCTTATCAATTCTTATGTTTTGGTATGACATTCACATTTTTTTGTTGGCCATTGCAAGAAAGCATTAGATGCTTAATGACGAGGTTAGTTGGCTTGTGTAAGAGAATATAATCTCTACCATTTCTCTCACTTCTAAGGTTAACTTTTTTGCATTCATTCACAAAAGTGCAAAAGAGAGAATAAGTTCAAGCATTCACAAGTATTGTGAGAGTGTTTGAAATTCTAAAAGCCAAACACTATTATGACATCTTTATTCTCTAAATTATTTAGAGATTAATCTTTGTGAGTGAAGCACACACTTCGGTTTGTTGGTTTCGAATCATAGTTCGGAAGATCGAGTGGTTGATCCAAGCGTTGGATATCAAAGGATTGATTTCGGCTACTACAAAAAAGGGAGAAGGCAAAGAAAAAATTTAAAGATTCATACCGGAGCCGGTGCCCACACAAGCAACTTTCGTCGCGCTAAGGAAATTCATTTCTTACAATAAATTCCTACATTGGAGTGAGACCTTGCAAACATCTTGTCAAAACACTTAGCTCGTGTGTGTTGGGGTTTTGGGCAAAATATCCGGGTTACGCAACGGAATGCGGGAAAATCAAATTTTCCCATTTCTTTAATTTTTCTTGGGTAATTAAAATAAATTTATTTTAATCACTCAATAATCAAAAACATAAACTTTAACCCAGAAGTCATAATTTCAGTAAATTACCATACAACCTCAAAACTTTCAATTTTAATCATTTTAGTCCTAAGTTATTCAAAACAAGCTTAGGTGATTTGCAATCACAACCAAAATGATTTGTATATCAAACATACATTAGAAACAGAATTCTGAAAAATTTTCCAGATTTTTCAGTAATTACGAAAATGCCCCAAAACTTTACATTTTGATCATTTTAGTCCTAATTTGTCAAATACACAATTAGGTGATTCCAAATCACTATCAAAATGATTTATACATGACTTATACATGAAAACATAAATTTCAGCTCAAGAAAACAGTTTACATGAAAACACAAATTTCAGTTCAAGAAAACAATTTTTCCTAAATTGCCGAGAGGCCCCTCAAGTTTCCAAGAATTGCACTTTAGTCCAAATTGGTTCAAAACCATTCAAGATCAAGTCCAATCAACACCAAAATTAACATGCATCATATATACATCATTAATTAACATATATATGAAAAGCCTCAAATTTGGAGTGGGTTATGAATCTTAATTTTACAATTTCCATAAATTGACAAATTAACACCAAATTAAACAAATTCAATACTTTAATTCAATCCTTACCACACCAAACAAGTCTCACCACCATGAAACAACTCAATAATAATTCTAAGTCATTTATGAGTGGCTAAGCAACATTAGAATGACAACCAAATCATCTAATGATCAAAAGAAAGCTTAATAATACTTTATAAGCATTCTTTCTTAACATGCATGCTAAAATCTTTCATTTAAGCTTCCAACGCCAATATCACATACAAAAAGTAGTAGAGAAAAATTCATACATCATAAGTTAAAGCTTGGAACCCTGGAAACATTTTTCTAATTGAAAAAGAATTGAAAAAAACTTAATTTGATTCAAGTTTTCTTCAAATCTTCTTCTTTTCCTTTCTTTTTCTCTCAATCTTTCTTTGTGAAATTTTTAGAGGCTTAGGTTATGAAAATTGAAGCAAATGAAAAATGATAACATTTATATCTAGGGTTGGCCGAATTTGACAAGGTTAAAATGGTAATTTTTTATTTTTCAATTTTTTTAATCAAATTAAAAGAACTTAAAGTCAAAAAGCTACCATTTTCAAAAAGCAAAAATACATGTGCACCAATCAAAATTAGCCATTTAAAAGCATAATAATGATAAAGATAAACATATTAAATAATTCTAATTATTTAACAATTAAATAATTAGACAATTACTTAATACAAATATCTAAATACATGTATCATATTTACATTAAATATTTCATAATACATATATTTGGAACACATGTCAAATACTTTATTTGAAAAAAAATAATGTGTGTTTAATAAAATCAAATATTTAGTCTAAATACACACTAATTAGAAAACGGTCGGGTAACCTTTTAAGCATGCATTTTTCGTTTATTCGTTAAACGATTTATAAATAATCAATATTATTTATAATAGTTTCTCTAGTGCTCTACGAGTATGTTTCATTAGTGGGGCTCTCTAGATTCAGGCATATCCGTCCGTCATAAATCCAATTTCGTGTCCATAATCTACCCACCCGTAAATGACTACCGAATAAACTCGCTGAATCATACAGGTCGAGGTTATTGCATACGTATAATCATTCCGTCACAGACATTCGGATTATCTCAGAGATATAGATAAAAACATCAAATATCTATACGTATAACATAATCGACGATTCTATTAACAATCTCTTAATAACACATAGAACTTATTTCTACAGTATACCATGGGCCCAAGGATTTAACAGATTGATAATTGCACATTGAATACCTATGCTCTGTACACAACTGACAGATCCTTTTTTGATGCGCACATGATATCATTAGGATCAGTCCACACCCAACGAACCGATGGAGGTTTGATATAAATAGATCGGTGACGTGACTGCTATAAAAGTGTGGAGGATATCTCATACATCCACAGTGGTATCTCAAATCAAATGACCACTATGCTCACTTGACCCGAGAAGATTCATATTGACGTTGGTGTACAATCTATTAGGAAATCTTCGGTTAGTCGTTCAGTGTTTATCCAATATAAACACTTACACATCTATACGAGTCTCCCTAGACTCATGGTTCATTGGGATAAACCATCGGACCAAGTCTCGATATACGACGTGTACTGGTCTCAACGGATTTTACTAACCGACCCGTGTTAGTAAATCTTGACCATGAACTTTATTTGATAATATACTAATAGTAGTGACACATCCCAATGTCAATTATAAATTACTTTGTAACTGCGCACTACATTATATATTATCGGGTCTTTGTCTAATATATACATATCACTAAATCATATTTAGTTTCAATCTAATCGTAATTAGATCGAATATGTATATAAAAACAAGAAGTACTACCATAAATAAGTATTCTTATGGAAAAAAAATAAATTATTTGTATTCATGAATCGGACATGAATACAATCCGGATTGGCACTCGGAGCACCAACTCTAACAATTTCTCACACTTGCTCTAGTGTCAATCCACGATATCATATATACATCTAAATATGTATCACATACACATGGTCCTCAAGAACTGACCTTTCACTCAAGAGGTAGGCAACAACAAGTAAGTCTGCTATAACATATTGAGTTTGTCTAACAAACCCAAAACGTTTCCTTTAAACAACATCATTCATATTTTGTATAACCTAAGTTATACATCAATATGACTCAAATGCAATATCAATATTGTGCTATAGCTACTGAATTGTCCAAGTATTTAGGGATCATGTCCAAAATACTATGAAGACAACCACAAGCACAATACCAATATCAAAAACTTCTAATCTATAAGGTCATATTGCAACTTTATAAGTCAATACTTCATAAGTTACAATTAATTCCACTTATACAGTAGAATCATTCATGACACTCCCACTACATCTTTTCTGACTATTTTATGATATAGACCATCTAACATCATAATTAGACTCAAACTAATCAGACCCTCGTGGTTGCAGACTATATTCTCCATGAATAAAAAATTCGTTCTTAATATCTCAAAGATAACAAAAACTTGTTTCAGACACATCCTATGATTTATAGTGTATCAAAATAGTTCGTAACAATTATGATTAAATTGATGTCTTTTAATCGTACATAATATATTGTTAATTACGTCATCATATTATGATGCATAAGATTGTTTAGACATTCTAATCAATTTCTCTTTCGAATAAGGATTATCATTTATGAAAGATGAATATAATATACAAGAGACACATTAACTGTCAAATAATTATACTAACTGTCAAACAGATAGTCTTGTTGTGTCTCTTATTATATCATATTTAATGCACGACTAATGGGAGTATCTCACAAGTCTCTTATTTTATATCATATATAAAACTTTATATCGAATATAATAAAGACTACTCTCACTGCTTTCACGAAGAAAAGAAGATTTACGTAAACCTTTTACTTTATAAATATCTCATTATTACATTAATAATGATAATGTCATTAGGATATATAACATTAGAAAAAATTTTGTATGCTCCCACTGACTCTACTTGTCACATATATAGTCTCTATATTTTGACAAAACCAGACAATCTGACTGATATCAAAATTAGATAACACAGATTTTCGAAAGGCTCACCTGAGTCTACAATAGGCTCTACAAGCTAGTATATCAAACTGTAATCTTAGCAGAATACAAACTTCAGGGCCATTCTAGAATGAACTCTTCAAACAAATAAATCACAATGGATCTCTTATTCGAAGAACCATTCGGAATGCCATTTTGTATTCTTTAGCCAAAATTTATAGTTTAATATCAACATTAACCAACAAATCTTTAATTGTTCAATTAGTGCGACTATAGACAAGTTTCCTCAGAATCTACAATAGATTGCTGAGTATAACTTTTCTCACTGTCATACTATAAAGGTCAAACATTTAATAAGCAGACTGTGCTTTTGATGCGCAAACCATTTGCACATTTTATGAACGATTCATAATAAAAGCTCAATCAAGTTCAAAACTTGATCGCAGTAAGCTATGAACAATCTTAGATCTATGGTTTAATCTAACTTCCGGAATCGATATCAAATATCACTCCCACTATAAGTTATAGGATAATTTCTTTCGATAAGAAAACAACAGAACCATTAAGTATCAAATACTTTGTAAATGATTCTGACATCCTATTGAACTTATACGGAAGATGACTTAAGGTCTTTTTATCTTATTAATTATGTAGTTCAATTTATAGTTTATCACTCTCACATTTGACTTCAATAAGTCAAGTCTTGTCTACAATAGTCAACATTCGATGTTACACACCAAGTAATAAAACAGTTTTATTACTCGAGATCGTAAAAAAGATATTCCATCAAATAAAATATAATATTATATTAAATAGAATAAATGATAAACTTTTACTTGTACCTCCGAGGCGCAAATAATTTCAATTATATAACTATTATACAAAAGAAAGATTCAAATCTCAAATTTTTCAAGATTCGAATTTTCTACCTATACATATCAAATACGTAACTGTATAAACTAATGGAACCTTAATTAAAAAGATGAATTAGAGTTATTGGAGCATATCCCCAAGAGTATTGAAACTAATTCGGTAACACTCAATATCAAACGAATCAAATCATATAAGATTCAATTTCTCCCACTGACCAATTCCATCACGATGGAATCGTAGAAGAATAGTATTGAGTAAGGATCATATTCATTGAATAATCTTATAACTAATTGCAATAAATTCATATGTTTGATCATATCAAACATCTTTGAACAATTCAAAGACTCACGATGAATTTTAATGATATAGTTTTTCAAAATTTCAAATCGAATATCTTTGAACCAGTCAAAATATTCTATTCACATTTCATCAGAAACATATTAAAAGTTCTCGAACCATTCAAGACGTTCAATATGTGTTCTTTTAGAAACACGTAACTAAGTCATGACAACTCATTAACTAAGTTACGAAGTAAAGAAAACTATCCAAGGCAATTTCTAATCATGAAACTACATACATCTAATATATTAGTTTAATAAATCTGTGATCCAATGACGATCATTGGTTAAATGAGATTTAATCACTTCCTGAATACAATATTCATTAAATGGATAAGGATATGTGGTGTGATCTCATATCAGACCATCATTTACCATACAGAATAAGCATATAATGTTTATGTGATAAAATCTCATAAAGCACTGTTCTAAGTTATTTAGTTAACCGAATATTTTTCTTAATGTTTATCTCTACATTAGTGACACTACTAGTCGTTTTAAAGTATGTATTTTTTTATAAAGAACAAGTAACTATCCAATAGTCACAAGTTCTAATATCAAATATCAAAACAATCATTAAACAATATTTTAAATAACTAGACGAGAGATCTGATACCCAATACATATAGTTGTCGTATTGTGAAAATCGATATTTCATATACACAACTATACGCATCTCATTTCTTTAACTTTATAAATTGCCTTCAATTATTCACAACAATTGCAAATAATTGATTAGCAAACTGTGTCAGACACATTACCTCTAAAGGTCATTAAAGCCAAGAAACGTCATTATCAGATAAATAAATACCTAATGGGGTTTTCTTAATGCCAGTCGAGAATCTCGAGACATGAACTAATTCACGTCAATTCTTACTGCAAAAGAAACTATTCTCTCTAGACTATTATATCCTAAAACGGATATTTATTTAGATTATTTATCGTGACTTAGTAGCCGAGTCACTAACCATCTTAATTTTCCTAGAAAATTGGAACAGTCGTTCCCGATGGTTTTGACTAATCTAACAATATCCTATCCTACTCTAAATCTAGAACCTATTCTAGAAATCTGCAACCATAAGGAAAGTCAGAAAATATATACAAATAAATGCATGTAGTGGATTAGAAGTTCAATTCTATAAACACAATAGAGTAAAAGAAACATAAGCAGCAATTTTCATAATATTACACAATGCTTTAGTTATGGAATTTTAAACCAAGCAGTGCCTCCCATTATTTTACATAATACCGTAATCCCCAATGAAAACAGGAATTCAATGATTAAATTGAATTCCATAGTGAGAGGTGGACCCCATGAATATATTTCGACTCACGGATTTGGCACGTTCTCGCCTACGTATATTCATTAGGTAGACAACTCATTGTCAATCACTCACTAGTGACTCCTGAGTTCCAGTCCTGGTCGTTTCTCATTGTGATAGCTTTGGAACGTTCACAAGGAGGCGTACCAAGGTTAAACTTATCAATGATAAATTCAAGATACTTGTGTAGTCCTAACAGCTTTGCTTGCGTAGTCCTGACAGCTTTGGCACGATCAGGATTTCCGCTTTCGCTTGAATTTATCTAGTATCACATATAAATCCGGTATGGATAAATTTCTATCAACTACACCCTCACTGCTTTGGCACTTTCTCGGATGCAGCCATAGAACAGATATCCAAAAACCGTATTGACATGCCGGACCAAGAAATATGCATCCAATACATATTATTTTAAAACCTTATTAATAAGAGATTTTCCGCAAAGATGTTACGTATTTAATTTAATCAAATTAAATAAATACAAGCATGCACAAAGTAAAGACAAAATTAAACATTGAATTTAAAGGCATATTCATATCATGTGTTGAGGTTCAGACCTGTTCTGATACTATTTTTGTTGGGGTTTTGGGCAAAATATCCGGCTTTAGCAGCTGAACGCGAGAAAATCAATTTTCTCATTTCTTTAATTTTTCTTGGGTAATTAAAATAAAATTATTTATTTTAATCAATCAATACTCAAAAATAGAAACTTTAAACCAGAAATCATAATTTCAATATATTACCATACAACCTCAAAACTTTCTATTTTAATCATTTTAGTCCGAAGTTGTTCAAAACAAACTTAGTTGATTTCTAATCACAACCAAAATTATTTGTACATCAAATATACATTAAAAACAAAATTCTGAAAATTTTTCCAGATTTTTCAGTAATTACGGAAATGCCCAAAAACTTTGCATTTTGATCGATTTAGTCCTAATTTGTCAAATACATAATTAGGTGATTCCAAATTACTACCAAAATTATTTATACATGTCTTATACATGAAAACACAAATTTCAATTCAAGAAAACAATTTTCCCTAAATTGTCGAGAGGTCCCTCAAGTTTCCAAGAATTGCACTTTAGTGCAAAATCGTTCCAAACCATTCAAGATCAAGTCCTATTAACACCAAAATTAATATACATCATTAATTAACACATATATGAAAAGCCCCAAATTTGGAGTGGGTTATGAACCCTAATTTATAATTTCCATAAATTGACAAATTAACACCAAATTAAACAAATTCAATACTTTCATTTAATCCTTACCACACCAAACAAGTCTCATCACCATGAAACAACTCAAGAACAATTCTAGGTCATTTATGAGTGGCTAAACAACTCTAGAATGGCAACCAAATCATCTAATGATTAAAAGAAAGCTTAATAACACTTTATAAGCATTCTTTCTTAACATGCATGCTAACATCTTTCATTTAAGCTTCCAACACCAATATCACATACTAAAAGTAGTAGAGAAAAATTCATACATCATATGTTAAGCTTGGAACCCTAGAAATATTTTTCTAGTTGAAAAAGAATTGAAAAAACTTACTTTGATTCAAGTTTTCTTCAAATCTTCTTTTTTTCCTTTCTTTTTCTCTCAACCTTTCTTTGTGATATTTTTGGAGGCTTAGGTTATGAAAATTGAAGCAAACAAAAAATGATAACATTTATATCTAGGGTTGGCCGACTTTGACAAGGTTAAAATGGTAATTTTTGATTTTTCAATTTTTTTAATCAAATTAAAAGAATTTAAATTCAAAAAAGCTACCATTTTCAAAAAGCAAAAATACATGTACACCAATCAAAATTAGCCATTTAAAAGCATAATAATGATAAAGATAAACATATTAAATAATTCTAATTATTTAACAATTAAATAATTAGACAATTACTTAATACAAATATCTAAATACATGTATCATATTTACATTAAATATTCCATAATACATATATTTGGAACACATGTCAAATACTTTATTTGACAAACAATTAATGTGTATTTAATAAAATCAAGTATTTAATCTAAATACACACTAATTAGAAAACGGCCGGGTAACCTTTTAAGCATGCATTTTTCGTTTATTCGTTAAACGATTCATAAATAATCAATATTATTTATAATAGTTGCCATAGTGCTCTACAAGTATGTTTTATTAGTGAGACTCTCTAGATTCAGGCATATCCGTCACAAAATCCAATTTTGTGTCCATAATCTACCCACCTGTAAATTATGACGACCACAGATAAACTCGTTGAATCATACAGGTCGAGGTCATCGCATACGTATAATTCATCTGTCACAAGTATTCGGATTATCCTAGAGATATAGATAAAAATGTCAAATCTCTATAGGTATAACCCCGTCGACGATTCTCTTAGCAATCTCTTAATAACACTTAGAACTTATTGCACATTGAATATCTATGCTCTGTACACAGAACTGACGGATCATTTCTTGATACGCACAAGATATCATGAGGATCAGTCCACACCCAACGAACAGGCGGAGCTCTGATCTAAATAGATCAGTGATGTGACTGCCATTAAAGTGTGGAGGATACCTCATACATCCATAGTAGTATCTCAAATCAAATGACCATTATGTTCACTTGACCCAAGAAGATTCCTATTGACATTGGTGTACCATATATTAGGAAATCTTCGGTGAGTCGTTCAGTGTTTATCCAATATAAACACCTACATGTCTATACGAGTCTCCCTAAACTCATGGTTCATTGTGATAAACCATCGGACCAAGTCTCGATATACGATGTGTATTGGTCTCAGCGGATTTTACTAACCGACCCGTGTTAGTAAATCTTGACCAAGAACTTTATTTGATAATATACTTATAATAGTGACACTTTCCAATGTCAATTATAAACTACTTTGTAACTGTGCACTACATTATATATTATCGGGTCTTTGTCTAATAGATACATATCACTAAATCATATTTAGTTTCAATCTAATCATAATTAGATCGAATATGTATATAAAAGTAAGAACTACTACCATGAATAAGTAATATGGAAAAAATGAATTGTTTGTATTCATGAATCAGATATGAATACAATCCGGATTGAAACGTGCAGGGCTTATGACGATATACCTGCGAGGTGGGAAAAATATATGTCCCCAGGTGTTGGGACAAGTAACTTATAACCATAGGGAATGAAGTAGTTTTGAACGAGCTTGATCAGCTCCCTCATCGACACCCGGGAGTCAATTTTGATGAGGTCATATTTTCTACGACACGCAAGGTTAGCGACAACTCCACGAGAAAATGCAGTTTCAATCAATAGGCATCATGCCCAT
>SKCR01030369.1:0-31631 GCA_019454045.1 Zanthoxylum bungeanum | reverse complement strand
GGGTAAATGATGCCAGCATCCAACCATTTGATGATTTCTTTCTTTACAACTTCCTTCATGATTGGATTGAGTCTCCGTTGATGCTCCACTGTGGGTTTGTATTCATCATTCATCAGAATCTTGTGCATGCAAAATGATGGACTAATGCCTCGAATGTCTGCTATAGTCCAGCCAATGGCTCTTTTGTGCTCTCGTAATACTCTTAGTAGCTTTTTCTTCTGATCCATGGTTAGTGAAGAAGTAAAGAAATAATAAAACAATGGCTCGGAAGTGACTTCAGCTCCAGCTGCGGTGGTTCTTCAATCGAAGGCTTGATTCGATTTCTTTGGCAATTCCAAGCTTTCAACTGATGGTGTTGCTTTGAATCGGAATGGTTGTCAAGGTAGTTGATACATTCCAAGATTTCAGCATCTAGCTCACTGTCAGTCATGTTGGTGATGCAAGCTTCAAGTGTATCTGTGGGATTTGGCTTAGTATTTTGAACGATACTTTCAACAACATCAACTCTGAAGCATTCTTCTTCCTTTTCATCACTCGGAAATTTCATGGCTTTGAAAAACATTAAAGGTCACTGCTTGGTCCTGCACTTTCATGGTCAGTTCTCATTTTTGCACATCAATCACAGTTTTACCTGTAGCCAAGAATGGTCTCCCAAGAATGATAGGTATTTCTTTGTCTTCTTCTATGTCAAGGATGATGAAATCTGCTGGAAGAATTAGTTTGTCTACTTTCACCAGCACATCTTCAACAACACCTCTTGGAAATGCAAGTGTTCGGTCAGCAAGTTGCAATGAAACTGAGGTAGGCATTGCTTCTCCAATTTCAGTTTCTGTAAATAGAAAAAGACATCAAGTTAACACTAGCACCTAAATCACATAAAGCCTTACCGATATAATGTTCTCCAATGGTGCATGGAACTGTGAAACTGCCAGGATATTTCAACTTCGGGGGAAGTTTCCTCTGAATAATGGCGCTGCATTCTTCCGTTAATGCTACTGTTTCGTAGTCTCCCAATCTCCGTTTTCGTGAAAGAATGTCTTTCATGAATTTGACATAACTGGGCATTTCTTCCAAGGCTTCTGCAAATGGGATGTTGATGTGCAGCTTTTTGAAAACCTCCAGGAATCGAGCAAACTGCTTGTCCAATTTGTTTTTCTGAAGACGTTGAGGAAAAGGTGGAGGTTGAGTGATCTGTTCTATTTCCTTTGCTTCTTTTTCCTCCATCTGTTGTTCAGCTTCTTTTGGAACTTCTTCTTGGGACATCTTGATTCCAACATCTTTGTTGATTTCAGTACCGCTTTTCAAAGTAATGGCTTGACATTGCTCCTTCCCTCGGTTCCTTGGATTGGGTTCTGTGTTGCTGGGAAGATTTCCTGGTGGTCTGTAACTCTGAGCATTGGCCAGTTGGCCGATTTGATTCTCCAGTGCTTTGATGGAAGCTGATTGGCTCTGAAAGATGGCATCATACTTTTTTAACTGAGCCAGGACTTCTGCTATTCCTGGTTCATTTGCCTACTCTTGGCCTTTGTTCTGTTGCTGGAATCCATGTGGTGGATAGTTTTGCTGTTGGCCTGAATTGTTGCTCCATGAAAAATTAGGATGATTCCTCCACCCTGGGTTGTAGGTGTTGGAATAAGGATTGTTCCATTGTCTGTTGAAATTATTGACAAAATTTACCGTTTCTTTAAGTTGGTTTGACTCTGGTATTCCTCCATATGGTGAACTTGTGGATCCAGTGGTAAGAGTCTCCATGAATTTGCATATTTGATCCAGCTTGGTGTTGACTGCTGTATTGGCTCCACTTTCATAAATTCCTGCAATTCTTTGGATCATGCTCCTTTCAGTTGGCCATAAGGAATTTTTGTTGGCCATTTCTTCGATTAATTCCCAGGCTTGATCTTCTCATTTTGCCATTAAAGCTCCTCCAGCAGCAGCATCGATTGTGGTTCTCATTATTCCAGAAAGTCCATTATAGAATGTTTGGACTTGAAGCCATTTTGGAATCTCATGGTGTGACATTTCGGGAGTAAATCTTTGTACCTTTCCCAAGCTTCGTAGAGAGTTTCTGAGTCTTGTTGCACAAAGGATGTGATGTCATTCCTCAGCTTTCCGGTTCTGGCTGGTGGAAAGTATTTTGCAAGAAATTTGGTGGCTAAAGTGTTCCATGTTGTGATAGAACCTGCTGGTAATGAATGTAGCCAAGCTTTAGCTCTGTCCTTTAGGAGTATGGGAAAACACGCAGTCTCATTGCTTCTTCAGCTTCTCGGTTGTAATTGAAAGTGCCGCAAACTTCCAGGAAGTTGTTGATGTGGGAATTAGGATCTTCAGTTGCATTCCCCCCGAACTGAACTGAGTGCCGAATCATCTGAATGCATGTTTTGATGTCACACGTATTTGCTGGTAAGGGAGGAAGTACAATACAGGAAATGAGTCTGTCAACCACCGGAATGGTTCTGTCTCGAATGGGAATTGGTGGTGCAACGTTCAAAGGTTCAGGTTCCATGTTGACTAAAGCTTCTTGGCCTTCTCGCCTTTCCCTTCTCAACTGTCTGATGGTTCTTTCAATTTCTGGATCAAGCGGTCGGAGTTCAAAGCTTCTGGTTCGTCTCATGAAGAATCTGAGAACCTGAAACACAAGAAAACAACGACAATAAGTAAAAAGAAATTAGATACAAGTAACTGTATCTAACCCTTAAACTAATAGTGAAAGATAAATAAGTCCCCGGCAACGGCGCCAAAAACTTGACCGGCGTAAACACACACGTATAACGCAAGCGCACGTATCGTTCAAGTAGTATAAAAAATCGATCCCACGAGGACTTAATATCTAAACTATTAATTTTATGAGGTCAAATGATTACTAATATCTAACAAGTTGATTGATTGATTTGAAATGGTGACGATTCTAAATTTAAAAAAAACAAGTAAATAAAATTGTCGAAAATAGGTTTTAAGAAAAATCAATATTAAAAACTATCTAGGGTTGTGATTTCTTCCAATATCATTTTAAAGATGAAGTGGTTATCTTAAAGTTGGGTAACATATTGATTTATTAACCTGGAACACTAAATTATGTGTAAGCATCTGTCGATGGTCAGACACAAATACCCAGTTGAACCCAATTGAACCATATGTCTATGTCAACCAAATTATCTGGATTCATTAAGTTTAAGTTCCAATTATGGCTACCCCGCCCGACAGGTATATTCCTATCCTGTAAGGAAATCTATTAAAGGGTTATCTATCCTCAAGGAAGATCGTGGGCTATTGAGTCTAAGGCTGAAACCTAAAATCCCTATGTCTAGTTCATTTTAGATTTACCAGATCAATTTTATTAATGGCCAGTTAATGAAAAAGCATTAAGTTAAGACTCAATAAATAAATCTTTATATTACCCAAGCTATAATCTAACCCTTATAAAATGGTGATATTGGATTTCATCACAACCCCAGATAACTAATTTAGTTACAACACATAACTAGGGCTAGTAAAAACTTGAAAATAAAAGACATAAAGTAAAAATGCGGTAAAGTAAATACTGAAAAGTAAATTACAATAAAATAAAATGCTAAGGTAAAAGGAATTACTTTTACTATTACTAATTTAGATATCTCCCATAAAATAATATATTAACTCGTGATAATATTACCAACCGACCAATCTGGCTGTATCCTGATTAAGTCAAATTAAGTCCAACCAGCCATTAAGGCGGTAATATTTGTCCATAAACCAGCCATAAAGGCGGAACCAAAATTAAATTACCAACCGACCAATCTGGCGGTATCCTTGATTAGTCAGGTTTAAACCAGATTAAGATTAAATTACCAACCGACCAATATAGCGGTATCCTTTTTAAGTCAATATTTTAAATAGTGAATATATTATTTTTAAGGGAGATTAATCTAAATAGCAATAGTAAAAGAATTACCTTTCACCCTAGCTGGGGAAGTTACCTCCTCATGGTGAATAGTAAAAACTGTAAAAAGTAAAGAAAGTAAATTACTATTATTACAAAAAGTAATTAAAATTATTACAAAAACTAAGAACTAAAAATTAAAACGAAACTTAGAGAGAGAAGAACTCTCTATTTACATCAATGAAATGGGAGAGAATGGTGCACTGAATTCTGAAATCTCGAGCTCAATTTATAGGCCTCGGTAGGCTTCCCGCGTCGCGACGCCAGGGTCCTCAGCGTCGCTACGCCAGATTTTTTCGATGTGGCACGCTCTGGTTCGCTGGTTTGAAGATTCTGGATAAGCTGATAAGGTGACACGTGGCGCGGTGGTTGGGCTTCAATTATTATGACACGTGGCGACTTCTGATTGGTCGCTGAGATTCTTATCCGCCACGTGTCAGATAAGGATTAGATACTCAATTATTGATGCTGACGTGGCGATGACGTGACGGTGATGTGGCGATGACGTGGCGACACGTGGGAAAGAGACTGTCAGCACCGTAGAATTGCGACACGTGTCACTTCTTGATTGGCTAATGATGATGTGGCACGACACGTGGCAATTTTGACTTGTTGACTTGCTGACATGGCTGATGACATGGAGACACGTAGGATGACACGTGGCACACGTGGCGATGATGACTATCGGCACCGTAGGATGCTGACACGTGGCACGGCGCATGTTAGCAGATCGGCTGTGATGGTGACACGTGGCACGGCGCATTTTAGCAAAGTCAAACTTTTCTCAGATTCTGATTTGTGGACCCGGCGCACGTTAGCACTGTTCGGCGCATTTTAGACGTCGTGACGCGAAAGGCTTGGCGTCGCGCGCACTTAAGACCAAAATATCCCTGTTGACGCATTTTTGTCCGTTTTTGCCCCAAATTGCCTCCAATGCTTTCCAAACTTTATTTATCTGCAAAATAACACACAATACATCAAAACGTTCACAAAACTCGAGAAACTATACAAAATATTAGTTTAAATGAATGAGAAATAGTGATATAAATACCACTCATCATTATCACAATTTATTTTAGATTAAAAAAGATTAAATGAAGAAGATGTAAATCTAACTCACTCTAATTTTCTTTCTAATCTCAATACTTGAGAAAATAAATTTTCTCTCAATACTTAAGAAGAATTTCAGGATTTTCTTTTTCTCTCTTATCTCACAATACTTGTGTGAATGAATATGAATTTCTATCACCCTCAACCTTTGAGTGGAAATGGTAGAGATTATATTCTCTTCCAATCAGCCAACTACTCTTGTCATTAAGTCAATAATGCTTTCTTGCAATGGAAAACACATTAATGTGGAGGCCATACCAAAGCATAAGAAATGATCCACTAATGACAAAGCAATTAGGTATTTAGGTCATACCTAATAGACATAAATTATTGGAGAGCATGGCAAGCTATATGGTGTTGTCTCCAATTCAATTTAAAATTCATTATCTTAATAATAATGTCATTACCTTAATTATGATATAATAGTTATCTTATAATTATTACTAACTTGATTATATCATAATCAAATAATTCTATAAAATATTATATTAAACAAATTTAATATAGTTTTCATTTATGATAAAATATTATTAATCATATTAATAATATACTAAAATATACGTGAGTATATAATTAGACAATCTAATTATATTAGGTTTGCTACAGTTAATCGATCTAACATGAGGGCGAAATGAACATACAGTTCTGAGCTCCAATAATTCTGAAATATTAATTGAACTCTTTAATTAAATATTACGAATTATTAATTTTGCGATATTCCACTAAAAACTCGAAGTTGAATTCTCGTTACCGTAGATGGAAAATATAAGTCGAACAACTTCGGTGTCCATCGATATAGTCATTACATACGGATTGACCCTTCACGAATATCTCATAATTAGAGACGGGTTATAAATCCGTTATACACCTCTAATTATTTTATCACTTAAGTACCATTGATTTTATAATGAACAATTAATTCATAACTATTATGAATATTAATCTTTCTATTCGTAACAGAAAGATTTGATCGCTCTTATTGTTTAAGCCCCGAATCAACTCATAAGAGGGATACTCTTCTACTTCTCGTAAGAATGAGTGAACTCAATGTCTATGTAAAACGTTCTCAGCTACAGACCAAACCATATCCCCAAAATACGCAGTTATTGGCCGGGATTGCTTCACCAACCTCACCTTAGTAAATCAAAAGACATAGCCTGTCATGCAGGAGTTCGTAGTACACTCAGGATTAAGATCAATCCATATATGACCATCTAGTAGATAAAATGAATTTCTTTAGTGAGCGGATATTATAAGATATTCATTTTTATATGGGTTCAGTCTTATATGATCACATCATACAAGGTGTATCCATTCCCATGTCACCACATGAACGAACCCGGATCAAGGTCGTTATACAGGTATAGAATAAACCGTAGCTATAGATAACCACAAACAAAGTACTCGTTTTGCTTGCTCTTTATGGACTGTTTTAGATTACTAACTTCAGACGTAAATCCTCTTGTGTATCAAACATACACTATGTCTGAAAATACATGAGTAATCAAGGATAAACAAGACATTTTATAATATGCAATTTAAATCAAATAAATTTGATAAATGAATAATGAATATATTATTTCAATAAACAATTCTGTTTATAATACATGAAGCTCTATGGCATATATCCCAACAATATATATACCCAATGACAGAAGGAACATGAGAAAGACCCCAAAATATCAGTATATATGAGCTCTAAAGGTTCATTTGTCTTGCATTCAATAAATGATGCTTATGAGCAAATTCTTTATTGAATTGAAACTGTTTTTTACAAACTTGAAGTACATCTTTCAATATATTGATATTAGGATGCCCAAGTTTTCTATGAAGGATATCTAATTCAGAAACATCAGATTTAGAATTTGACGAAGTTTTGTTATAGACACTGACACTACAATTAACAAGAGTTTGAGTCAGACTTTTATTGAATTGAGATAAATCAAAGATAGACAACATAGAGGTTGGTTCATAGGCTTGAACAACATGATATCTTTTGGGTTTGAGTTTGAGTTAGTCTTCACCTTGTACAAGCCCTTCATAGCCATTCTTCTAGTAGAATAATTCCCTTCTCCTTGTCCTTGACATAACACATAGTTCCAAAAAATCAACAATCACATTATTATAAGAGGTTAGTCTTAATACACTGATCAAATTTTTAGTAATGTTAGGAACACATAGAAAATTCTTTAGTGTAAGCATGCTTGTATGTTTATTGTTGCATTTTAGTGTAAATAAGAGATTCACCTATGTAAGTAATTGTTAATCCATGTCCATTACTATCAAAAAGCTTATCATTACCTCTGTACTCAGCTCTGTGTTTAGGTTTCCAGCATCATTAGTCAGATGGTGAGTGGCTCCACTGTCTATATACCATCCATCATCTGTCGGTGCATTAGTGTAAGTGTTTGCCAGATATGTTGGTATTGTTATGTTGTTCTGCCAGTTGCTAGAATTTGAGTCTTGATTGTTGATAAGTGTGATTTATACCCACTTATTCCGACATATTTAGCTTATTGTTTTGTTATGTTTCGAGCCATTTAATGTATTTTGTAGTTTATTTTATATTTTATTTGTAGGAAGCATTAGAACATCGATAATGGAGCAAATACGTGTGTTTCGGGACCTATTGGGAGCATCGGACTCAAGAAGCAGTAAAAAACCAGCATCAGCTGCGCACTGAAATTAAAAAGGCTATAACTTTTGATCTAGAAAGAGTTACGAGACCCATAATATATCGATTTGCATCTAAGCGAGGAAATCTAGTCATTTACATATATTTTCCAGGGAGTTGGGCACCGCAGCGCCCCTGCGGAAGAAAACCTGCACATGTCAGGAAAGTGATTTTTAGGGTTTTCAGCATGTATTATGACTCCCAGACTCTACTATAAATATATCAGTTCGTCCAAAACTAGAGGTGGAGGCTAATACACTGCACAAAACACAGAAATAAATATTTTTAGAGATCCAAGGAGGGGATTGAAGGGCAATAAGAGGAGATTAAGGTGGTGACGTCCGAGGAGGAAGAAATTCAATTCGGGTTTTATCTTATTATTTCTTTCTTAGAACTCTAATGTAGGAGCGGAAAAGAATTTAAAGACACCTCTCAGGACTTAGGCAGTAAAGAAAATGAAATGGTATTTCAGGAGGAAAAAGTTACAGAAGAAGAGAACAGAGGTGAATTGATAATGAGAGGTCAAGATGAAGAAGTCACCTTCAGTGTTTTCAGGGCCACGCCGAGTTCTCAAGGTGATGCCGACTGTCACAGGGTAGATACAGTAGAAAAGGGAGTTGAAACCAGACAGGGTGAATCAGTAATTCAACAGCCCATGAGCATAATGCAGCCATGCATAAAGGAAGATTCTCTGCAGCTAAACTCGAAAACACTCCCAAAGGGCCGTAAAAAGAGGAAAAGAAAGGCCAGTTCTCACTTAGAGATAATTCCTGGAAGACTAAAAAGAAAGCCAAGCCAATTTTGTCGAATGTGCAGTCCAGAAATTCCAATTGAGGGGAAATCTACATATCCTGGGGGACCATCTATGGATAAATTACCACAGCCTGCCAAGCTGTCTTTTTCATGTCAAAAGAACCGGTGGATACCAAAGAAGAAAGCATATGAGATTACCCGGTTCACTACGTTTAAGCCACCATAACCATTTGAGTGGTTGTGTCTGGCTGAAGACGTTAAACTTAGCGCTACCGGGGAGGCAACCCTTGTATTTCTTTTATTATTATTTTCTTTACTTTTAATTTTTAATTTTATTTTATTGTGTGCTATTTATTAATTTGCATGTTATTTATGCAGGTAGCACGAGACACACAACGCCCGCACAACCAAATTATAATAAGCAGGAGCCTGATCAACTCCATCCACGGTAGTGTTGTTTCTCACTCTTGTTCTTTATATTTATCTTACAATGAGGACAATGCAAATTTTAAGTTTGGGGGTGTGTGTATGCTGTTTACTTGTTTAAATTTATTGAAAAAAAGATTTGTTTTAGTTTTTGATAGTAAAGCATAAATCCTGTGATGATATTGTTTGTTTATGAGTGAAATTTTAGAAACGATAAGTGCCCGATTTACTTTTATCTGATGCCTTGAATAATTGATCTATGTTAGACTCGTAAGCACTTAAAAACAGGTTTTTAGCAGTGAAAACTTAAGTAGTTGACAATGTGACTAGTTGAAGAAATTGCATGTCGATGAATGACCGTTAGCTTAGATATCTATATTGATTTGCTAGTGTTATGAAGTGTGGTATAACTAAAAAGAAAAAAAATGTCTCTAAAGAAAGAAAATAAACCACCTATAACCGATAAGCGTGAAGCTACCCATGGGCGAGTACTAGGACCACCATGAGGAGAAATGCTACCTTAAAGGGTAGGTGAGTTGAAAGAAAAAAAAAATTTGAGTGCAAAATGAGAAAAGCAAAAAGAGACAAGAAAAGAAAAGAAAAGAAAAAAATCATACCATACTGAGCACGAAATAAAGCAATTACAGAGCATAATTGAGATATCTAGGTTGGTTTGACCCATCGATTCTAATTTTTAAACGAAATCATTGAGTTGGTTTACTTATGAGTCGAGCTGTGAATGAACCTTTACACACACACACTGTGAGTCTAGCTTAGATGATTTACTCAAGAATTTGGATTCGAGTTGTAATTGTGTACTTTGAAGGTTCTATAATTTCATTTATAAGCTTTCTTTGAGGATAAATTTATGCGTAACTATCGGGACTATATTTTGTTATTTTTATATTTTTGCATGATTGTGTGTGAATGACGTTTGTGGGTATCGTCACTGTAAGCCCTTACGAGACTATAACTCATCCACTAGGGCCGTCTAGGGGTTTAAAGGCTTGTTGCATACGTTAAATGCAATCGTGATCCCTACGAAAGTGGCTTAGTTAATTTAGTTATTTTTATTTGTTTAATTGAATTTAGTTTTTATTTTATCTTTTGCTCGGGACTAGCAAAACCTTAAGTTTGTGGGTGTTTGATAAGTGTGATTTATACCCACTTATTCCGACATCTTTAGCTTATTGTTTTGTTATGTTTCGAGCCATTTAATGTATTTTGTAGTTTATTTTATATTTTATTTGTAGGAAGCATTAGAACATCGATAATGGAGCAAATACGTGTGTTTCGGGACCTATTGGGAGCATCAGACTCAAGAAGCAGTAAAAACCAGCATCAGCTGCGCACTAAAATTAAAAAGGCTATAACTTTTGATCTAGAAAGAGTTACGAGACCCATAATATATCGATTTCATCTACTCGAGGAAATCTACTCATTTTCATACATTTTCCAGGGAGTTGGGCACCGCAGCGCCCACTGTTCAGCGCCGCAGCGCCCATGCGGAAGAAAACCTGCACATGTCAGGAAAGTGATTTTTAGGGTTTTCAGCATGTATTATGACTCCCAGGCTCTACTATAAATATATCAGTTCGTCCAAAACTAGAGGTGGAGGCTAATACACTGCACAAAACACAGAAATAAATATTTTTAGAGATCCAAGGAGGGGATTGAAGGGCAATAAGAGGAGATTAAGGCGGTGACGTCCGAGGAGGAAGAGATTCAATTCGGGTTTTATCTTCTTATTTCTTTCTTAGAACTCTAATGATTTCCATTAGATTCATGGCCTGTTATTATTGTTTTTATCTATTGTCATGAATTAACTCCTTAATTTTGGAGAATGATTGTAACTGATGCTTGAACCGTGTATTGTGTTTATCAATTTTGTTATGAAGTTTTATTAATTTATTTATATTCTTTTGAGTTTAATGCTTCTTGATTGTTGGCCACAATTGAAGATGATGAATGTTTAGAATCTATCACTCGAGAGAGGGGATTTTGAATAGATCTAGAGAATATGACCTAGGATTTTATAGAGTTCGAGAGAATCTGTAGTCCTTTGAAGTCGTTAATATAGAATCACAAATCGTAATGAGTTGTTAACTATTGGATTTTTATAGAGATATCGAAGTCTATAGTTGATGATATTTTCACTCGGCACTCGAGAGAGGGAGTTGATATTTTAGGATCTTGACTTATAAACAATATAACTGAACAATGATTAATTGGCATGATAAATACATAGGAGACAGCTAGGTGAAATCAGGATCCATAATCTCTATCGTATTAGTTCCTCCTATCAAATTATTATATATTTATTTATTTAATTAAATCTTTATTAATTATCGTCTAAATAAAGTTAAGATTATCAATTATAGTACTTAGTGCGAGTTAACGCAATCCCTGTGAGTTCGACACTCTTTCACTGATTTATACTAAAAGAAGTTGAAGCCTTGCTGAGGATACCTAGAGGTATAATCCTGTTTATTTTGTGGACTCTTACATTTTTCCATATCCTGATCCCTGATTGTAACCATATATTATTCATTTTCCCTTCTTCTGATTATAGCTAGATTGAGCATAATTTGTTGAGTAATTGACCACCCTTCCTTCTACTGAGTGTGTAGTGTGTTGCTAATCCAATCTACACTCATGAGTGAGCAATATTGAAAGTGCAGAGTTTAGATCAACTTGACCAACCCTACCAGAAATCGTAACCACAGCAGTATCATACTCAGGTCCTAAACTAGCTAACATATGCATCAACAAGTCATCATCACTCACACAGCTTCCAGCAGCTCCTAAATTGTCAGCAATAGTTTGATTTTTTTTTATAATACTCAATAATTGACATTGAATCTTTCTTAATTGTGTTTACGAGCATCATTAGTTGAAGAATTCTAGCCCTATATTGTGAACCAAAGTGTCTCTCGTCATCCACAAATCAAATGAAGTTTCACAGTTAAGAATTAGATGCAGGATACCTTCGCTTATAGTAGTCATCAGCCATCCAAGAAGAAGTTGATCATGCTTCCTCCAGTTGATGTATTCAGGATTCACTGTCCTGATTGAATCAGAACTTGATGAAGCTCTAAGACACTGATCAGGAACTGATTCTCTTCGAGTGATGAAATTATCAAGTCCATTTCTCTAATCAATGGCAGAACTTGAGACTTCCACAGCAGAAAATTAGATCTATCTAGTTTGATTGGAAGAGTGAATGAAAGCGTGACATTTGAGCTTCCATTAATGGAGGACAGGACATATGTGTTGCTAGATGATCCGACATTGGTCGTATTCAGCTCTGATACCATGATAGAATTAATAGATTTTGTTGTTTGGAGTGTTTGGTAACTGAGAAAGTTAAAGAGAAACTGCTGAGAAAATATCACAGATTTGAAACTTTTACTCATTTTCTCATTAATAAAAAAAATGATGAGATACACTCCTATTTATACGCCTTTTACTTGTTGGTCGGTCACTTAATAACAGAATTAGTTGCAGAGTAATAACTAACTGCTGAGGTGGCACTGCTGATTTAACAACCTTCTCAAACATAAGCATAGCATACGTGCACATCTTTAGCTAAGCATGAGCCTCCAACCTCAACTGATCATCATCTAGCAACAGCACACACGTGCACATTCCTTATATCATACCAGTGCAGTGCAGAACTCCAGTTTAAAAAGTACGAGTTTCAAGAAATAGGTTTACAGTCTCAGCAAAACAATGGCGGCAATGGCATGAGAGGCAGCTGTTTCTTTAATTGGATGACAGCTTTTATTGCTCTACTTTCTGAACTTGGGTGTTTTAAATGAAAAATAAATAAATAAATTTACAGTCTCAGCAAAAAAAAAACAACATTTATGAAGGAAAAGAAAAAAAAGAAAACTACAGCAAAGAAAGCGGGACTGTGGGAGAGCGTGGAGGCGTTAAATGACGTCGTTTTTCACGACCAATGGGTCTGCATGTTTTTAACGGAACCATGCATCTATGTCATCTCCTCTTCCTTTCTTGCTGTGTTTCCTGAAACAATGGCTGAAAATATTTTTTATTTCAACAAGGTGCGTTGACAATGTTTCAAATCAACTTATTAATAACATCATGTATATTTTTATTTCTTAAAAAGCAAAAAAAAAAAATATATCAGTCCTTTGGAACTTGTGACTTGGACTTGGACCCTTGTTGTCATGTGGGTAGAGTATCGTCGGGTTTGAAAAATATTATGAGATATTTTATAATATTGTGTGATTGTTGTTTTGTTTTTCACATGTATTGATTTAGCCAATATTCCTAACACTTATTAGTTAATAAAAAAATCTCATTGCCCGTTGGTTCGTAATATACATGCTTTGAAATTTGATCTGATATTTTCAAGTGAGACCATTTCCTTCGCCTTGTTTTTCTCCACATGTAAAAACAGAATGAAACCCAGTTTTGTTTTAAGTTTTGTCTCCTCAATTTTGAATTTTTTTTTTTCCATGGGAGTTTTTAGATGGAAGAACAAGTATGTACCTTCAGTACTTCTCCAGTTTTATGTTGTTTTTTCATTGTCATCTTCATTAGGGTAATTTAACATTTGAATTACAGGACGCATTGGTGAAAAAGGCTCCTAAGAAATCTCCATTAGTATTGAGGACATTGGTCTTACTTTTTGTTATGGTTTGTGGAGTCTATATTTGCTCAATATGCTTAAAGCAAACGAACCCACATACAAAACCCAAACTATTAAACCTCAAAGTCATTGATCAGCCATGTCAAGCTGCCAAAATTGAACAATCGGAAATTCCCTTTTTGCATTATCCGAATCCTGTGACATTTAGCAGGTAACTTGGTGATCAATACACATTGCCTTTTTGTTTAATCATATGTTGGAATATTGGAAGATTTTGTTTTTTTTATTACAGGGAGGAATGTGCTTGTAATCCTGTGAGGTATTTTGCTATCTTGACAATGCAGCGATCTGGGAGTGGATGGCTTGAAACATTGTTAAATAGTCATATCAATTTGAGCTCGAATGGAGAAATATTTTCGGTTAAGCATAGGAGGTTTAATATTTCTTCAATTGTGAGGACGATGGATAGAGTATATAATCTTGACTGGTTCACTAGTGCATCGAAAAATGAGTGCTCTGCAGCTGTTGGGTTCAAGTGGATGATGAATCAGGTGAGTTGCTTGCTGAATTTAGGCTTGTGAACTTTAGAACATGATCTAGAAGGTTGTGTTGTTTGTTGTTATCATGATTGAAGGGATTGAGAATTTTACCTTCCCCGATTTGTAATTTGAGCAGGGAGTTTCAGCCTTTTTTTTTTTTTTTTTTTTTTTGCGCGATTGGTTTTTACATGTAAACGCACTACAACGCTTAAGTCAGATTGTGTTTATCTAAGGCCAAAGAAAAATATACTAACACGTCCCGTTCTTCTCTTTCTCTCCCTGGGTTTTTCTTGAGGGAGAAAGTAGAAGTAGATTGGGTTCTTTATTGAACATAGATCTCAGTCTATATGACTGAAGAAGTTTTATCAATTTAAAGATTATAGCTTGGTAGTGTTTCCTCAGGTTGTGGAGTTATCACGAGGATGGATACTGAAAAGCTAGTGAGGTTATGTGGATCATTAAACATCCAAGGAAAAGAGAATGATGTGATTATCTTAGAGGAGGATCTATTAACTAAAGGGAAAGAGTCGATAGGGCATTCGCTAGTGGGGAAGGTGCTGTCTACAAAATGGATTAATAGAGAAGCATTCAAAATGAGGATTGTGCAGATATGGAAAACTATTCATGAGGTCAGTATGGAGAGCCTTGTAAATAATATTTTTATTTTCCATTTCACTTCGGAGATAGACAAGAGAAGGGTCATTGCATCGGAACCATGACACTTTGATAACTCTCTTCTGGTCTTGTCTGAGGTGGAAGGGGTTGGTGAGGCATCAAAGCAGAGGTTCACCCACACCTCGTTTTGGATCCAAATTCATAATATTCCGGTCATGTGTATGCATTTAGATACAGTCACCAGTTTGGAAAACGAAATTGGTGAGGTGAATGAAGTGGATTGTAACAACTTAGGAGGATGTTTTGGTAAGTTTGCAAGAGTGAGAGTATCGGTTAACATTGAAAAACCCTGAAGAAAGGTTTATTAGTGAAGACAGTGGACGAAAGATTCTGGTGTTATGCTTCCAATTTTGTACGAGAAACTTCTGGATTTTTGCTACAAATGTGGTAGAATTGGCCACCATTTCCATGAATGTCCAAAACTAAGGATTAATGAATCAAGGAACACGAGTGGTTATAACAGCCTTCCTTTCAGCCCATGGATGAAAGCAACATTCTTTGCGGATAGGGTGAGGGGACCAAGATATGATGGAAAGAAGAGTAATCCTTCTGATATGGGGGATAGACAAAAGGGAAGTCCAAAAGGGAGTGATGGTGGGCACGACGATAATGGTTCAGATGGTACTTGGCGAAACAAAGACAAACAATAGGAAGATGAGAGGGGGACGATGATAGGAGAAGACTCTACAAATAGGGGTATTTTAGAATTTTCCTCTATTTGCAACACTGACAAGGTACTGAGTAGCCTACAAGGAGTACAACACTGTAAAGATACAGGAAAAATGTGTTGTGACAGCTAGTGATAAACCTAGGGAATATTTGGAGGGAAAGCTGGAAAAGAGAGTGGACTTACCACTGCTTTCCGGGGAAAAGCAAGCTAGAAGTATAAGAGGGGCTCACAAGCCCACAGAGATAAGAAATAAGGTTATTGACTTTGTTGGGCCCAAGCTGGGCCAGCCTATCAAGGCCCCCAAAGAGATGGAAGCAAAAGGCTATGAAGTGTGAATGGGCTAAAGAGAATGCAACCAAAATTGGAGTTAAAATGGGAGCCTGTGAACTTAGGAAGAAAAGCCCTTCTGGAAAAAGATTATGTGTTGAGAAAGGTACAGAAGATATGGTGGAAGATCATTCTCTCTCATATGACTGAATTCCTTTACAAGAAGTAAACTGCAATACGTCAATTATCCCTGGAACTCAAGGTATTGGATATAAAATCATGGAAACGGATGTGGTTGTGGACCAGAACCACCGAGAATTATAAGTATTTTGAATTGGAATATCTGAGGTTTGGGGAATCCTCAGATATTCAAAAACATAAGGAAAATTCTCCAGCAAAATAGGCCTGAGATATTGTTCGTTAGTGAGATCAAAATGCAGGCCAAACTTTTGGAAGGGGTGCGCAGGAAGTTGAATTTGGTTAGTGAGATATTGTTCGTTAGTGATATTGTTCGTTAGTGGGGGTCTGACTCTATTTTGGAGGAAAAATGTGAGTTGGGTATCAAATCTTTTAGTAGCCACCATATTGATGCAATTATCAGAGATGAGAAGGGAAACCAATGGCAGATAACAGGAATGTATGGGCACCCATAGCTAAATCAAAAACAACATACGTGGGCATTGATCAAAAGATTATGGCCACTTTTTGATGTTCTGTGGGTATGTTTTGGGGATTTTAATGAAATTCTGGAGCCATCTGAGAAGAATAAGTTGCAAACTAAGGGTGAAAATTGCATGGCAGAATTTAAGGAGGCTCTAAGGGAATGTGACCTAAGTTATTTAGGCTTCAAGGGTCTTTAGTTCACCTGGTCAAATAGAAGAAGTGGGAATATGCACATTGAAGAAATGTTGGATTGATTTCTAGCAAATAGTAAGTGGTGGAATCTGAACCATAGATGGGAAGTGAGACACCTGGATAACTAGGCTTCATATCACTGTCCTGTTAGTCTTGAGATTACAATGAAGGCAACGTAAGGTAACGGGAATAGATGTGGTAAAAAAGATTCTTTTATGAAGAATCATGGAACAAGTATGACATATGTAAGAAAATTATGGAGGATTGCTGGCTCTGGGGGGAAGTGTTTTAGATAGGAGTCCACCATAAAGATTTAGACACAAATCTGAGGAAGTGATGAGGATGTTGAGGAAATGGAGCAATAAATAATTCAAGGGGAGGAATGAGAAATTGGAGAATCTAAGGAGAGAGCTTCACCAAATACTGAAGGATGAGATGCAGTATTTAGATTTTAACAAGATTAAAGCTACTAAAAAAAGAATAGATCTGATTCTAGAGGAGAAGGAAAATTACTGAAGGAGGAGAGTAAGAGTTTCATGGCTGAAAGATGGGGATCGAAACACACAGTTTATTCACGCGAGGGCCTCGGAAAATAAAATGAGAAATGCTATCAAGGGGATTATGAATAGGGAGTGAAAGTGGGTAGAAGATGAGTAGGGGATTGGCAGTGTGGCTTATGCTTACTTTGAAGATTTATTAACAACTACTAATCATTCTGAGGAGAGTATTGAGGCTGCAATTGGTGGGTTATGTGTTAGTCTCTAAGACATTCTTCCAAGATCCTAAACATGATTTGTGTGTGAAATAACCATTAAAAGTTGCGGAATCACTTACATTGGTTTTATGGAGAAATTCGAAATTTTCTTTCTTTGGATGAAACTCCAAGCTTTTGTTGAGTGGTTTGACCATTGGGTGAGTTTCCCTAACACCTCATTTAACTCTCCAAGTGATAGCTTGTAAGAAATTTTGAAGAAAAATTTCTCTACCAAGGTTGAGAGAATTCAGCCAAGTGAGGGAGAATGAGAGAGTGAATATTGAGTTTCAAAAACTTGGTTGTTGTGTTGATTAATGAATCCAATTTATTATGCCAACCACTTCCATCAATTTGTGACAAGTGATGTAAGTCATGGGTCCCACCATATTTAAATTCCAAATTTAAGTTGGCTTCTCCAACACAGAACTAAACTTGGGCCCGGGTTCGTTTAATTCCGAATTAAACGAATTTCCAGTTGCTACATAATTAAATCCAATTTAATTAAATAATTATGCCTCGCAAAATTATAACGATAGTCGCTTACGAATTAATTTTAAATTAATTCGTTCGCTTGAATTAAAATCTAATTTTAAATTCGTATTGAAATCCAATTTCAATTAATATATCTGATATATTATTTTAGCCCAAATAAATAATTCAAATAGAAAAATCCAATTTAACTATTAAATTTATTTTATCGATTAATTCCAAATTAATCGCGTTCTATCTTCTATACGAATTTAATCCCAGATTAATTCTTACCGTAATTAATCCCAGATTAATTTTCTCTCTCATAATTAATCTCAGATTAATTCTATTCGAGTCAAATGTCATTGGTGAATCTTTGGGAAGCGACCCAAGAGATTCTTGGATATGTTGGCAGTAAATACGGTTGTCGGAGTATCCGACACGTGCGTACCCTGTACCACGTTCTCACCGATTTACAAGATATGGTTGACTTCTAACAAAGCACTGTGCCTACCAAATTCTCCAGAAATATTCACCGAGGAATATAATATGTATCAGGCGTAGTAATACATATAATGTGTAATACGATCCAGTATCAGATGTCACATGATAGGCCTAAGGCTGGCTCTGTGTCTGCCCCGTACGAAGCATATATCGGATCCCGAGTAACTAGCCTTTGTAATCAGAAAGTCATGACCTAGTCATACTTTCCCGATAGCTACATCTTTTAAGAGTACTAGTTCTGTATCCTGTGTGACCATCATCTCCATATGACTGAAGTGATACTCCCATCTTGACATCACATTCAATACACTACGATTCTCAATAAACCCAATATAGGCATACACAGAACCTGTTAAAGCTCCAGACGACTAATACCAAAGAAAACTGATTGTCGCAAGTAATAGCGATGTAAGTCTCAGGTTAAAGATCACATACACCTACCCTGATTCGGATTCCCATAGACACATAGTCATACTACCAATGGGATTCCGAGGGGGTTTATCCAGAGCGAAACTATTCCCGGTCCAACGACTAACGGAACCTCTTATTACACTTGCATAAGTATCCAATACCTAAATATATGAGAACTATGTCGTTAAGTTTCCATAACGCGCACAAGTGTAATACTAGTCTATTCCGCATTATCGATGTCCAGTCTCGATAATACTACGACTACGTATATTTAATGATTAAACCGTTCGTGGATTAATACTGTCTCATATCTTATTAATCTGATTTAACCATATGGACTTTTACCATTATATATCCAAGTAATCTAATTACAATAATGATAAAATAATAATTTCCTTTTGTCACATAGTTAATTTGTACAAAAACACAATGTCTTTTACAAATAGTGATGCCATGGGTCATAATTGTCTAACATTATGCAGGGAAATTCAGGGTACTTCAGCAGAATATCTAGATGAATCTTTCTCAGAGGAAGAGATTATGAATGTGTTGTATCAGATGGATCCTAATAAAGCCCCAGGCCTTGACGGTCTCCCAGATGCATTCTTTATAGTCACTTGACAGCTGTAAAGGAATAGAATCTTTCCACATGCCTCCACATCCTTAATAACAAAGGTGAAATTTCTATCCTAAATGAGACGCACATTGTTCTAATTTCTAAGAATGTGAGTTTGAATGAGATGAAAGATCTCAGGCCAATTAGTCTGTGTAATGTGATTTATAGGACTGTGGCTAAAGTGGTTGCAAATAGACTAAAAATTGTTCTAGATGACATTATTTCCCCGAACCAGAGCGCTTTTGTACCAGGTAGGCTTATATCATGCAATATTATTAGAGGGTTTGAGTGCCTGCATAAGGTGAGGAACTTGAAAGGGGTGGGGGATGGCTTTGATGCTCTCAAAATGGATGTAAGAAAAGCATATGATAGGGTGGAATGGAGTTTTCTCTGGAGAACAATGGAAAAAATAGGTTTTTCTGAGAAATTGATTGAGCTTGTTATGAGATATATTACCTCCCCCTCATTTTCAGTGATAGTAAATGGTCAAGCTAAAGGATGTGTTAAGCCCTCAAGGGGCATGTTCATTATGTGTGGGGAAGTCTTCTCCTCGTTACTAAACGAAGCCGAGATGTGTAAGCAGATCAAATGGGTTCAGTTTGGAAAGGACATTGCGATCTCTTTTTTTTTTTTTTTTTTTTTTTTTTTTTTTTGTAGATGATAGTCTGATATTCACAAGGGCCAAGGTGGAGGAGGCAATCACAGTCAAGATGATTTTTGACTGCTATGCACAAGCGTCAGGACAGTTATTCAATTTTGAGAAGTCGTTATTCTTTTTCAGTATCAATATGAAACAACAAGTGGCCGAAAGTATAAGAAATATCTTCATATTAAACTGTGTATCTATCCATGAGAGGTATTTGGGGCTGTCTTCTATGGTAGAAATAAGAAAAGATGTTTTAATGAGATTAAGCTCAAGGTTATAAACATAATAAAAATATGGAAGAGAAACCTATTTTCCCATGGGGGAAAGGAAGTATTGGTGAAATCTGTGGCTCAAGCTAATCCTACGTATGTGATGAGTGTGTTTAAGCTCCCTTTCGGTTTGTGTGAGGATATCCAGAAAGTTTTGAACAAGTTTTGGTGGGGTTCCAATGGTGACAATAAAGAGATTCATTAGGCAAGATGGAGAAGACTGTGCAATCCAAAGAAGAATGGTGGCATGGGATTTAGGGATTCAATTTTTTTCAACCAAGCTCTACTAGCTAAGCAAGTGTGAAGAAATATCCATAGGCCACAATCGCTGGTGTCAAGAATTTTCCAGGCTAGATATTTCAAGATGAATGTTTTCACGAAGGCCAATGTTGGAAGTAACCCCTCGTTCATTTGGAGAAGCTTACTTTGGGGGAGATAATTTATCCAAAGAGATTCGGGGTGGAGAATTGAGTGTGGGAAGAATGTCTATATTGCCAAGGATCACTGGATTCCTAGACCTGAAACATTCAGTCCTATTATTGTAACTGACGCATTAAAAGATGCCAAGGTCAATATGCTTATTGATGTGTGTAACCGGTGGAAGGAGGATCTGGTTAGGCAAGTATTTATCAAGGCTGATGCTGAAGAGATTTTGAATATCCATCTTCCCCATCAAGCTGAAGCAGATAAATTGATTTGGCATTATGGCAAAAAAAAAATTCTCGGTTAAAATTTGCTATCATATGGTATTTAAGGATAAGAAGGCAGACGGAGTAGGCTGCTCGGGTGGAAATGGTGATTGGTGGGGCTTAGTTTGGGGATTATTCCTTCCTTCAAAGGTAAAACTTTTTCGATAGAGAGTCTTGTTTGATATGTTGCCCACTATTTTTGCCCTCCATAAGAAAAAAGATCATTGATTCCCCAGGCTGCCAAAGATGCGGCATGGGTGCTGAAGAAACTTCCATGCTCTGGTAAGTTGTAACATTATCAAGCATGTGTGGAAAAAATATAATGGGACTTAGGTAGTGGGTGGCGTACGTCTGGGGATCTTTGGAGTTTTTTAAGCTGTGGTAAATCTAATTTAACTAAGGATGAGCTAGTGAAGGTGGGAATGTTGTTGTGGTCATTGTGGACTGTCAAAAATCAATTTATTTTTGAAAAGAAATCAGAATCACAGTGGTGTATCATGAAGGGTGCGGCAGAATATTTTTGAATCCTATAGAAGGGTGCGGCAGAATATCAAAATAAAGCTAATAGGCAAAAGTGTACAGTGCCTCCGGCTGATTGGTACAAAGTTAACGTGGATGCGACAACAAATAAGAATATGAGTCGCGCGGGATTGGGGGCTATTGTTCATAATGACAAAGGGGATGCGATCGCTGCTGTGGCCCAACCCACTATGTTCAGGGGTAGTGTGGATTTTATTGAAGCTGAGGCAATGTTGATTTGATCAAAACTTATAGATCAATTGAAGATGAGGCCTCTTATCGTGGAAGCTGATGCACAAAATATTGTGCTTCTCGCCAAGGGTCAAGATAATAGTGAGAATGAGATTAGTTGGCTGATTTCTGAGATACGTAGAATGGCGAGGAAATTGGGAAATGTTAGTATTAGGTTCATTCCTAGGCATTGTAATTTGAAAGCTCATGAATTAGCTAAATATGTTGTTAGAAATCCGAACTATGAGGCTTGGATTGGATCCATCCCATATTATGTTAACTCTCTGTTTGTTTAATATGAGATCTATTATCTTTCAAAAAAAAAAAGGCCAAAGAAAAATAGAAAAGTTGCAGAGAACTTAGAGAAAGAGAGGAAAATTTTATGCTACTTCAGTGAGAAGTAAATAATGAATGGCCAAAGATGTCAATCTGTCAGTGAATACTAGGGGTGTTCATTGGGTCGAGTCAACCCGCGACCCGACCCGCGCGGGTTTAAAAAAAATTTGCAAAATTCCGACCCGACCTGAATTTTTCGGGTTAGATACTAAAACCCGACCCGACCCTATAATATTTTTATTATTTTTCTAAAGTTTTTATTATTTTTCTAAAATTTTTACTATTATTTCATTTGTTTATTATTTTTTTGTATTAAAACTTTATATATATGATAATTTTTTAGACATAAAATAACTAATATTTATATTTTAAAATAATTAATTCATTAAAAAAAATTTTAATGACCCGACGACCCGACCCGACCTGAACCCGATCGGGTTCCACATTCGCGTGACCCAACCCGCGACCCGATTTTTCCGTGACCCGACCCGATTGGGTATCACAAAATTTCAAAAAACCCGACTCGACCCGACTCGTGAACACCCTTGGTGTATACTTTCTATTTATAAGTTTTCACTCACTCATTAGGTGTATTATGTACACTATGACAAGAGACTTTTAGCTTAAGCTTGCCTTTCTACCTCGCTTAACCGTTTGTTCCGTGTGAAGTTCTTCCCTCTTGGTTTTTACATATTCGGAATAATCCCGAACCATTTCCAGGTGAAATTCTATTTCTCTGGCTTCAATATATGAAATAATCTTAACACCTTGTTTATTTCATGGTTTGTCATGGTTTCATATAGTATGATATCGTTCAAATTGTTATTTATTTTGACTTCCATGTTTATGGTATGGTTTCTCATTGTAACCTCATAAATTGAAAACCATGGATTTAGCGATTTATCATGATTTTATATTCTTAAAATATCTTTAATAAAATTTTTAAAATGTCAATTCTACTCTATTAAATATATTATATTAATAAAAATAAATAAATTTCTATATATTATGGATTATTTTTCAATTATTATTTTTTATTAAGAATGTGATTTTTCATATTTGCTATCCATTTTGTACATTATTTTTTAATATAATTTATTGATTTTAGATTAATGGGTAATAATTTGATATGCGTTTGGTGATATTTTAATAAGAATTTTTTTATATATTTCATTGAATATAATTTATGGATAAAAAAAATTACATTTAATATGAATTTATGTGTTTGGGGGTATTTTAGTTATTTTATTATTTTTGAAACCATATCATCAAACTAGACAAAAACATATTATTTAATCATATCATACTATATCATCTTCCCTAACATGGGAGCGATAATTATTGTACAATATCATATTATACCATATCATACATTACTAAATCATGATACACTAAATCCAAATAAGGTAAGTCATTCCATCTTTAGTAGACCTGGCCACAGTTCCAGTTCGGAACCGAAACCGAACCGGAACCAAACCGAAACTCATTTTGGTTCGGTTATGATTCCATATAATTTGAAGCCGTAACCTTAAGGTTCGGTGCGGTTCCGGTTCGGTTCAGTTTAGAACCGGAACCGGAACCAAACCGATTTTTTATTTTTTTCCCCTAAAAAATAAGGAACCGAACTGAAACCAAACCGAATTTCCCGATTCAATGATTCCAAAAACTGAAACCATAGAACTGGAACCGAATCAAACCGTGAGCAGGTCTAATCCTTATGATGCTTTCGGATACGTTTCGGATTTATATACTTCGACACGATGTTGATTTCTGAGAGGGTAAAATATGTGGTACCCACAAAGACAAAACGATTGCCAAAGGAATCTAGCCGTACACAAGTTTTGGGGTTAACTTATAATTTTTTGGATTTATGATGATCCTGCAATTTTGCTAATCATAATAATCATTTCTATTTCAATTCAAGTCCTTAGAGGGTGGTGTATTTTGCAGGGTCTGATGGAGCATCATAAAGATATAGCAGAGTACTTCAAGAAAAATGGAGTTTCAATAATTTTTCTCTTCAGAAGAAATCTGCTCCGGAGAATGATCTCTTTGCTCGCAAATTCCTTCGACAGAAATGCTAAGCTATTGAATGGAACCCACCAGTCTCATGTCCATTCACCCGCAGAGGTCTCTTTCTCACATTTCATTTATCCTTCTCATGTATCAATTATTTGTAGGAAAATATTTATTTGCCTGTTCAGGATTCCTTTTGGGCATTCCGTTCGGATATAGTAGGAAAATATTTGCTTGCCGGAATGGAAAATGCTTATTTTATAATTGCAATCTCATATTTGGAAACTGATTCCAGGCTAAGATTCTGGCCAAATACAAACCAACCCTCAATGCCACACTACTTGTACCCAAACTGAAACAAATTGAGCAGACAACTGCCAAAGCTATCGAATACTTCAACAGCACTCGCCACATTGTTCTTCACTACGAGGATCTTATCACCAACATAACTGTAAGGCTTGCACAATGTTACAATCCTCTATAATCTGAATATTTTTTTCTTCTTAGATTAACACAATATTTTTTTTTTTTTTCAAATTTCCTGGAACTTCTTGTATAGAAGAAACTCAAAGAAGTTCAAGAATTTCTGAGGCTACCATATAGGGAGCTTACAAGTCGTCAGGTTAAGATACACATTGGGCCATTATCAAAGCAAGTTGAAAACTGGGATGATGTCCAGATAGCACTGAAAGGAACAACATATGAGAGATTCCTGCATTCGGATTATCAGATGTAGTTTTTGCATTTGTATATTAACTCATTTTAGGACTTAATTTTTATAGCAATTCTTCTTCTTTTTTGGAATATTTTAATTCAATTCATCCTCCCACGGCAGAGCTAGGATTAAATTTATTGGTGACTAATTTTTTATAATATTAGTAAAAATTATAAAATTAGACTTGGGTAATTCAGAAATGAATCACTTTAACATAATTGAATTATATTGAATTGAACTGGAAAATTGGAAATCAGCCAATAGAAAGATAGAAAGCCGTCCTTAAGGGACGTAATTTGGTAGTGTATAGGGTTCAGGATCTCACCTTGAGATCTTATATTCGAAACCAGTAAGTGCGTTTCTTGTAAGAGTTTGAGACAGCCGAGAGTTTTACCTACTCCGCTTAAGTTCGGAATGGGTGATTTGGCAACGAAATTTTTAACAATTCAAAAAAAAAAAAAAAAATAGAAAGCCAAAAAGTTTTCAACCTTGAGAGCTAACTAAAGTTATTGAGAAGAAACCAAATAATGCAGCAACAAAGAAGGTGCCAACGTCTTTGACCAAATATTAATTTTAATTTGTGTGTGCGTGTGCACGAGTGGGCTATGGGCTAACTGGCCGAAACCCTAAGCTATGGCATGATTAAACATCCACATGCATTATTTAATGGTCAATTAATCGTAAATTATTATTTGAGTAATATAATCCAATTGATTTTGACCGATTTAAATTGACATCGATATATGAAGGATTTCACTTTTTAATTTTTATTTTAATTTTGTTGACGGGTGATTTTCGTCCTAGGGGCAGTTTCGAGATAACCCTCCCGAGTCAATCTTCATTCAACCTTGAATTTGTTTGGTTATGGGAGACCAAAAGCAAACGTAGCGAAAGACAAAAAGGACACAAATCGACAAGGAGGGTTTAACGTGGTTCGGCGGAGCAAGTCCAGCCTACGTCCACGGGCACAAAGTGGGGTGTTGCTTTTATTACCAAACCGAGCTCGGCCGACCTGTTTCAAGGAAAGTCTAAGGAAACTGAGCTGGTTGTTTTCTTTGTGTTTTTCTTACAAATAACGTTCAAGTGAAAAGTTTTTCCCAACCCTTACAAAAGAGATCACCCTCCCCTTATATACTAAGGAATATACGACACTGTTCCCATATCATTATGATGCCAGCACTGCAGATTTCCGGTGATTTGACAAGCTCTCTACATCAACTGCATCGCCGAAAGTAGAACCTACCCTCTGACGACTTGTCACATCACTCTGTTTTCTCAACTGCCACACGTAATATACTGTAGCCAGCCTGTAAAGTGCTCCCAAATAGTGGTACATGCCAGAGGGAAAAGTCTAAACCATCTCTGATCACTTGTCGGTTGTCAAGAGATCGGCCAAATGATCTGTCGAACTACCCAAGCTACTACCAACCTTGCCCAACACGTCCGAGCTCATTTCCACGACTTAAAAAGAAAAACACTGCTGAATCCGAGCTACCGGCCCAAAGTGGTCGGTCTTGGTTCTGATGTTGTCGATCTCCAGAAACTGTACCAAGCTGTATACTCTGGTCGGCCAAATCTGGGAGACTGGGCACGAACACCATCCATGGCCGAGGAATAACCCAAACCCTCATAACATTTGACCCTCTAAAAGGAAAAAATCTCATCGTTGCCCTTGCCGAACTGTTCAAACAATTTGTCTCAAAAAATCACCATCAACATCTCTTTCTTAGTTCTCGGTATCAACAAGTTAACGAGTTGATGTCGGGAACTATAAAAAAGACAGTGTGTGTTAATTGGATGCGCGGTGGTTGGCTCTAGGAGCCATAGAGAAAGCTGCCTTTGCTGTCAATCAGGTCGTCCATGTTATCTTTATGTGCTCGGCCACTAAGGATTCTGACATCCGTTTAAATTATCTTCTCTCCTAACTTGCTAACCTGTTCTTCATATTCTGGTTGCGAGTGGAAGTTTTAACCCCGATCAATCTCGAATTCGGCCATGAGGGGAATGCTCTATCCCCGTGCCGATAAGAATCCACTCGGTGGGGCGTAATCCGACCCCGAGCTAGCAAAATACTTGACTCCGATGGAATGTACCTCCCCGGACCAAAGAGAATCTGGCCATGGAGGAATGTTCCGTCCCCATGCCGATGACGAGCCTCTCGGTGGGATGTAAACTGACCCCGAGGTAGTGGAACACTTGGCTCCGAGGGAATGTTACGTCCCCAGACCAATAGGAATTCGGCCATGGGAGAGATGTTTCGACCCCATGCCGATGATAAGCCTCTCGGTGGGACGTAACCCGACCCCGAGGTAGCAGAGTACTTGGCTCCAAGGGAATGTTACCTCTCTGGACCAATAGAGAGCCGGCCATGGGGGAGATGCTCCGACCCCATGTCGATAATGAGCCTCTCGGTGGGACGTAACCCGACCCCGAGGTAGTAGAACACTTGGCTCCGGGGGAATGTTACCTCCCCGGACCAATGGAGAGTCATTTATGAGGGAGATGCTCCGACCCCATGTCGATGATGATGCACTCGGTGGGACGTAACACGACCCCGAGCTAGCATCCGAGGGAATGTTACCCCATGGACCAAAGAGAATTCAGCCATGAGGGAATGATCCGTCCCCATGCCGATGATGAGCCTCTCAATGGGACGTAACCCGACCCCGAGGTAGTGGAACACTTGGCTCCGAGGGAATGTTACCTCCCCGGACTAATGGGAAGCCGGCCATGAGGGAGATACTCCGACCCTATGCTGATGAAAAACCTCTCGGTGGGACGTAACCTGACCCCGAGGTAGTGGAACAAATAGCCTCGGTGGAATGAATCCAGCCCTGAGCTGGTGGAACAGATAGCATCAGTGAAACGAATCCAGCCCCGAGCTTGTGAAACATAATAGCCTCGGCGAAACGAATCCAGCCCCGAGCTGGTGGAACAAGGGAGACTTAATCACGAGGGAAGATTTTCAACCTCTGAGGCTCCGCGGATCCCGACCCAGGGGTCCCCTTGCCGGGCATCAACAAAAACAAAAATAGGAAACGAAACAAGGTTAGCACAATAGAGGTGACTTAGCACATACTCCACACATACCCAAAAAGATAACAATTCGGGTGCCCTAAGGCAGCGTCCTGTCTGGTGCCTCCCAAAACATAATTCTGAACCTTACAATTCAGCGTCCCGGCTAGCCAGGCTACGGATCGGTGATCGGCCGAGACCCTGAGGGATGAAACCTCATCATGCTGAGCGGCTCTGGAGTCTGCAAGCGCTATGAGGGCAAAAACCTCCCCATGCCATGCTTCTCTTGATCCGGGGCGGTTAGGCAGATACCCCACGGGGGAAGAAGACTCTCTGTGTGTGCCATCCCTGGGTGTTTCTCAACGGGACTCACCAGCCGACTCGCAGGGGAAGAAACCTCCCTGGGTCCGGTTTACCCGAGACCACAATGGTCATGGAGGCCATTCGGCCGTCCCCATGCCATGTGCTCTGATGGTTCTCAACGGGATTCACCAGCCAACTCGCAGGGGAAAAAACCTGCATGGGTCCGGTTTACCCGAGCTACTCCTCAAAAATGCGAGTCATTGGGTAGTAACGCTCCGGCCTCGGGGGTTTGATAATGACACCCGGGATTGGCGTGCTGCGAGGGGTTCGCGCTTTTCCCACATGTACCTCATCCATTGATGCGTTCTGGATCCTCAAATGTGAAAGGAGCCAGGTCGGGACACTTCCACCCGGGGATTTGATAATGACACCCAGGATTGGCGTGCCACGAGCTTGGTGCCCTTCCTAACTACCGATCACCCTTTCTCATCGAGCACATCTCAAGAATATTGAACATAGCTTTCGCATTCAATTAATAAACAAGTAAAAATGGACAAGTTTCTTAATTCAAAAGAGAAAGTTTTATTCATATTCAATGGATTCTTACAACTCTTTGCGGGTCATTTGAAGAGAGGCTTTTACAATAATTTTCTTGTTCTTGTTTGATCATCTGGTAATTCTGCGGCTCAAAGAGGACATTGTTGATGGGTGATTTTCGTCCCAGGGGTAGTTTCAGGATAACCCTCCCGAGACAATCCTCCTTCAACCTTGAATTTGTTTGGTTATGGGAGACCAAAACAAATGTAGCAAAAAGACAAAGAAAACATAAAAATTGACAAGAGAGTTTAACGTGGTTCGGCGGAGCAAGTCCAGCCTACGTTTACGGGCACAAAGTGGGGTGTTGTTTTTATTACCAGATCGAGCTCGGTCGACTAGTTTTCAAACGTTGTCTAAAGAAATCTGAGTTGGTTGTTCTCTTTGTATTGTTTCTTACAAGTAATACTTAAATGAAAATTTCCCACCCCATATATACAAATGAGACTACCCTCCCTTTATATACTAAGAGAAATACACAATGTTCTCATATCTTTACGACGTCAGTGCCGCAGGTTTCCGGTGATTTGACAAGCTCTCTGCCCCAACTGCCTCGCCAAAATGTGAACCTGCCATCTGATTTCCTATCACATTACACCATAAAGTACACTGCCATACTTTATCATTAATGATGACAACCTATAAAGGTATCTTGTACGAAAATATATGTTTAAGGAGTAAAGTTAAAGTAGTTATATTCATAGGTCGGGCCTTAAGAGGCCGGTCGTTTGATCTGCCGATTTATAAGGGATGCTACCGACCTGGCCCGAAATGTCCGAGTTGTCCCTCATGATTCAGGAGGCGAAACAGAACTGAACCGAGCTTCATGTTTAATTTGGTCGTGTTGGACAATTATGACCCATAGCGTCACTATTTGTAAAAGACATTGTGGTTTTTATACAAATTAATTATGTGACAATGGAAATTGCTATTTTATCATTTTGTAATTAGATTACTTGAATACATATAAATGTTAAAAGTCCTTATAATTAGTTCCGAGTTAATAAGATATGAGACGATATCAATCCACAAAAGATTAATAATTAAATATCTCTAGTCGTAGTATTATCGAGACTGGACATCGATAATGCAGAATAGATTAGTATTGCACTTGTGCACGTTGTGGGAGCATAACGACATAGTTCTTATATATTTAAGTATTTGATACTTATGCAAGTGTGATAGGAGGTTGTGTTTACCGATGGTATGAAAACAGCTTCGCTCTAGATAGACCCCGCAGAATCCCATTGGTTGTATGACTATATGTCTATAGGAATCCGCATCAGGGTAGGTGTATTTGGTCTTAACCTGAGACTTGCATCGCTAATACTTGCGACAATCAGTACGCTTTGGTTTTGGATGTCCGAGACTTTAACAGGTTCTGTGTACGCCTCTTCTGGGTTTATTGAGAATCGTAGTGTATTGGGTGTGATGTCAAGACAGAACTATCACTTCAGTCATATGGAGATGATGATCACGCAGGGATACAGAACTGGTTCTCTATTATGTTGCAACTATCGGGATAATATGACAAGGTCATGATTATCCGATTATAGAGACTAGTTTCTTGTGATCCGATATATGCTTCGTATGAGGCAGACACTATTCCAGCCTCAGGCCTTGCATGTGACATCTGATTCTGGATCGCAATAGGCAATACTACATATACTACGTTTGTCAAAGATTATATATTCCTTAAAGAATATTTCTGGAGAATTGGGTAGGCAAGATGTTTTGCTAGAAGCCAACCATGTCTTGTAAATCGGTAGGAACGTGGTACCGGGTATGCACGTGTTCGGATAGTCCGACGACCAGATTTACTGCCAACATATCCAGGGATCTCATGAGTTGCTTCCCGAAGATTCACCGATGACGTATGACTTGAACAGAATTAATCTGGGATTAATTATAAGAGAGAGAAAATTAATCTGGGATAAAATTATATTAGAAGAGAGAGAACGATTAATTTGGAATTAATCGATTAAATAATATATTCGATATATTAAAAGAAATTAGATTTAAAAGCGGAATTAAAATTGGATTTTAATTCGGGCGAATGAATTAATTTAGAATTAATTCGCGAGCGATTTTCGTAATAATTTTACGAGGTATTATTATTTGATTTAATTAAGTCGTAACGGAAAATTCGTTAATTCTGAATTTAACGAACCCGAGCCCGGAATGTGTTAGCGGGCCTACTCGAATTATGAATTTCCAAGTGGGGCCCACCAACTTAAATCAAATGTCTACTTTAGTGATGGAAGTCTTGTCACTTTTTTGTGATTGACATCTAGTCATTTTTTGGTGATGGAAGTGGTTGAATACATTAATTGTATTTTCCCCTCCAACACACTTTATCTTTTTGGAAAAGATATACACCATTTTTTAAGTTGAATTTTGGTAATTGTTTTAGAAACAAATACAAAAGAAAACACAAAACTCTATTTCCTTTCTCCTTTGGCCGAAAACTTCAAAGTTCTCCTCCATTGATTTTGCTTCAAAATCAAACTCTGCTAGCACATCAAAGAGTCATCCAAGGTGATAGGGAAACCATTCCCAAGAGTTTGGAATTCATTCATCAAGCTTGGAGCTCCACCATAAAAATCAAAGAGGAACTTGGAGCACTTCTAAAGGAGCAAAATTTTGTTGTCTCCACATCCTACTTAGCCGAGCATTGTAAGTATTTTCCGATATCTTACTTTGTTTATTCACACATCTTTTATGCTTAAATGATCCTAGGCATGTTCTTAGAGAACCCAACAGGTCGATCTCGGTTCCGATGTTGTCGGCCTCTGAAGTTCGCGTCATATTATGTCCTTGGGTCGGCCAGATCCGGGAAACTATGTCCGAATTCTCTGCCTGAACGAGGAGTAACCAATGCCCTCTGAACATATGTCCTCCAAAAAGGAGAAAACTCATTTTTGCCCCTGCCGAACTATTCAGATGCCTTGTCTCAGAAATCATCATCAACATATGTCCCATAATTCTCGGTTCCAACGAGTGTATGAGTTGGTATCAGGAACTATAAAGTTGGAAGTATGC